>VUQH01052873.1:0-14816 GCA_015106775.1 Etroplus canarensis | reverse complement strand
ACCCTACAATGCAGAAACGGTACACAAGAAAGGCAAAAAGAAGAAAACACAAGAACAAGACACTAGCGCCGAAAGAAAGAAAGTGCCGTAGCAGCAACTGAGGTAGTGCAGATTGTGTGTGTGTGTGTGTGAGTCAGACAGAGAGAGAGAGAGAGTGGTCTACAGTCCTGCAGTTCTGGGTTTGTGTGTGTGGGTGACTCTTGTGTAGTACAGTCCTGGGTTATTGAGGAGCCTGATGGCTTGAGGGAAGAAACTGTTGGACAGTCTGGTTGTGAGGGCCCGAATGCTCCGGTACCTCTTTCTGGATGGCAGGAGGGACTAATGGACTAATGGGTTCATAGACAGAAAATATTGACTGATGAACCTATTGTCAGCTTTGATCTTTAATGCATGCCAAAATGTCACAATGTTTTAAAGTGCAACAAAATCATTACAGTGTGTGTTTAGCATTTACTCTCTGAACTCATCACTCCCTGCAAATACGATGCACATAGAAATCTGGAGTGATGAGGAAAGGTCCCCCTGGAGGGCCTTCAGGTGGATGTTGGTGAGGTGGAGAGGCTGAAACATGTCAGAAGGGACAGATGAGAAATTCTGCAGCTTAAATAGATCACCAGTTTGGGAGGTTAACCTGCACAAATTCTCAGCACTACATCCATGTTTGTTGTTGCCATTGTGACACATTAGCAATTTTCATACAATTTCCCCTCTGGGATTAATAGCGTACTCTGATTCTTATTTTGATTCCTGTATTGTTCAAAAACTGTCACAAAAAGATGCAGCCAAAATAAATTAAAACATATACCCACTGTAATGATGGCTAATATGTAAAAATTTGGATCAAGATTCCCACTAGCCCTTGTCAGTTCCCATCTTAGACACTGGAAGTGTACCTTCTTGCCTGCATGTCTGTGAGGTTTACAGGATGCACAGATTGTGTTGTGGGTTTGCTGATATGCATGTGCAGATAAATACACAGAGATCTGTCTTTTCTTTGGAAGGAAGATTATGATCATGTTCACATAAACAGGACACAGCGAGGTATCTTTTTTGCTCTATAAATACATGAGGGATTTTATTGAATTCATTGTATTTATTTTGTTAGCAATGTCTTTCCTTTGTTCTTCTTGTCTCTATCTATCTTGGTTTCTGCTTAACCCCCCCCCAAACTCATACCACACCACCACAGAGCTCTTCTCTTGTTTCATGTTCCCAGACTGATAGGCTCGATAAAGGATATACTATTAGAAAAGATAGCAGGGAAAAGGACGGGATGATAAGAAAGAAAGGCAATGGGGTTGGCAGTGGGGTGATGAGGGTGGTCAGGTCAGTGCAGGGTGCTGAATCGGCTTTCCCCAACACCCATAGAAAGAGCTATTCCAGAGTTTCCCCTGGGAGTTGTTATGTTCTCATGGCTGCACTCTTTATATAACAGGAATATTCATAGGACTTCACAGCACTTAATGACAGGGATCACATTACTAAGATGGCAGAAAGACTCTACATAACTTTGCATGTATCCAACAATTAATCCAGACATTAAAAACAAAGCTCATTTGATCTGAAATATAAAGCTAGTGACTGAAATATTGTTTTAAGCTGTGTAGCCATGCGGTGTTATTGCCATCTGTCCCAAAGGAAATATATGAAGTCAAATATACTTAAATATAATGTCATTCCACATCTGTCAGAACAATACAGCTTGCCTTTGACTCTCTCTTCCTCATGTAGCCCCCCACAATCAACCGAGTCAGTGCATCCAAAACAATAGAAAGAAACCTAGAGTAGGTCAAGGCTGTCAAACATATCACTTAAAAGCCAGCTGAGCTGACCAAACCAGCCAGAAACTTAGATGAATTCTTCTAATTGGCCGTCAGGAAGGAAGCGGATGAATGCCAGGAAGCAAGGTTCTTTGAAAAGACCCAACATGGCCTTGCTTGCTAGTAGCGTGAAACATGAAAAATTTCCTGACTCTGCCCATGTCTGCTTGCTGTTGCTTAGCTACACTGATTAAGTGTAATCACTGTGATACTTTTATCTGCTTGTGACTGCAACACGTGTCCTGCCCTTTGGAGAGGTTACCCATATGGGCATCACTACACCAATTAACTATTCTGTTCTCTCTCTCTCCTAATCTGACATTTAAGCCATTTTAATAGGAAAAATCTCTAGTGCTGGAAAGACTCCAGATGTGCACAAGGACACACCCTTCAAGAGGAAGGTGACCAAATTTGGGCATGGATTTTACTTGTTTGGCTACTTAGCACATGTTTCATTTGTTTTTACTTAAGATGTAGTTTGTTTTTGCTTTTAATATAAAATGAAATACCTAGAACTTGGCCAGTATGCTTCTGCCATAAATGTGACTTTGTGTGACCTTAACCTTTGACCCCACAATCTTGTAAATGTTATCAGATGTTCTACCCATCATAGGTATTAACCACACAAAGTTTGGAAAAGATCCAGCAAACAAGCCAGTTCCTGTAGTGATAACAAGATTTGTAACAGACAAACAGGCACAAAGATGGATGCAAGGATGGACAAACTGACGGACAACCTGAACACATAATGACACCACATTAAAAGACTTTTAGGGTGAGAATAACTTGTACTTTGCTGGTGTAAGAGTTAGTGTTCATTTAAAATTGTTTAATCCATTCATTACACAGTTCCCTGTGTGTTTTTGGTTTTGGAAAAACTACAAAAAGCCAACAACAGCAAAACATAATCTGACTACAGCTCCACAAACAGCTCTTTATTGTGTTGCAAAAACTGGAACTAGACAAAGCAGGTATGTTTGCTACTGAAGCCTCTTTAACAGTCCTTCTATTCACGCAGGTATTGCACAAATAGAGGGGTCGGGTTTTGTAGGATGCATTGAAAACATTTGTGTTTCTCACATCATGTACCTTTGGCTGCTCCCTTGTATTCTCCTCAAGGGGTCACCACGGTGTATTGCTAATTTGGCAGAGGTTTTATCCCAGATGCCCTTCCTGATGCAACCCTCCATAGTAAGAGGGGCTTGTGTCCCCGCAAGCCAAAAATGAATGCATAAGTGAATGTATAGAGCATGAGCTGTCAAGAACAAGGCTTGCTTCTGTCATTGGTGGTGTTTTCATTATCCTTTTATCACGAACACATTTCGTGAGACTGTCTGCATCTCTACAGCACATTTCTAACAATCAGCACTCTGCCTCATTTTTTAAAAACCTCTCATTCTGCCTTTATCTCCATACTTTCCATCCTATCTCCTACTCTGTCTCCTCTTTCTCTGCCTCTCGTCGAAAGTGTCTGTTCCACTTTTCTTCTTCAGTCTTGTGCTCTGTGCTTAAATGAAAAGAACAGGTAAATCCCTTTCCTTTAAAGATTTGCTGGCTCTGCAAGGGGAAAGACAACACACAGAGAGAGAAAGAGCACACAGAGCATTGTTCTTACAGATGCAAAAATAACTTAGCATAGGTTTGAAATGTGTTAATTACATATTTTACTGGTGGTGGTGGGGTATCGATTTCTATTTCATATCTGATGCAAAAGAGAAGAAAAGAACTGAAATAGTGAAGTAGATTAGAATAGCTTTTAAAAATCAGTAATCTTGGTTTTTGAAATTCATTATTGCCCTTCCATTTGTTTTACTTTGATGAAAGGGTCAGTAATGGGTAAATCCTTTGAGTGTGTTATTCCATAATCTGAAGGTGTCTCAGTTATATGAAAACACTCTGTAAATCCAGGCACTTTTATCAGCTTCTTTGAGCTCCATGCCTTCCAAAGGATTTTCTTTTAAATATAGCAGCACTTTAAAGTAACACAACAACATAACACAGTTGGATTTCCTGTGTTTCTTTGTTGACAAGATAGAGAACACACTCAGACATATATAAACACTCTGTGCCAGGGGACAAAAAGAGACAGCTAACAAAACCACTGCAGTTATTAATCAAACCACTGGTATGAGGAGACAGATGGCAGGATGTGTGTGTGTGGCTAAGACAGCTGTAGCTGTCATACATGTTTGACGTAAACTTTTACCAGGTGTTGCCTCCTGGGCTTTACTGAGCAAAGCCCAGTGGGGACTGCATTTCTCTGTGTGTTGGAGTGGATGTGTGTCTGTCTGAAGCACTTTCATGAGTCTGTGGGGTTTTATTTACTCAGGTTTCAGTGCCAGTTTACTGTACAAGTATACGTGTCAAGTCATGCCTTCATCAAGGTGAGTGTTAGCAGTAAAGCTCATGCTGTGCCTCAAAGTATGAAGCTATGAAGAAAGACAAAGACAATTTTCTTCAAGCAGAGGTAGCTCTCATGTGTGCATTCTTCTCATACCAAAGCCCTGCCAACGCCTAGATTAAACAAAGGAAGCATATCTTTTGCTTATTGTATATTTGTTCAGGAAGTTACACTAAGAATAAAAGCAGGTGAGACAAGCTCAAAATAAAAAGATAAAGCAGTCATGTAATGAAGAAAAGTATTTAAGTGATTATAAACTAATTCAAAGTTTAAAAGCAAGCTCACTCCTCACGTGCTCTTCATCATAAAATATGCAACACTACCAGTAAACTAAGACACCTCCTCATAGCAATAACAAAACAAAAAAGAGAATTTTTAAGAGAAAGTTACACATCATTTGCATGTTGTGTAAAATGTATAGTACAAGTCAAATGAATAGCTGAGTGTGTCCAAACTTTTGACTGGAACTGTATCTTGCAAATTGCAGCTTTGGTCCCAAGTACAATCCACATTACTACTTACAAGCAAATTTATCATTCTTTGATTGTGATATCATTTAGTTGTCAGTAATTTTATGTGATCATTTTTTTAAACATAGTGAAATTAATTGCTTCAACATCAAGGCTCTGCAACATGGCTTCAGGCGACTCTGTCCATTTGACCAAAATTAAATTCAAGCTGAAAGGTCATTGTGTTGACAAACTGGAGAAGATCCAGTGTTTTCAACTGGTGTCACCAAGGCATGGGTATATTTTTAAAAATTTCTAATCAAATCAGAAAACAATGATATAAATTACAAGGAATAAATTGACTAAATCATGAAAAACTGTATTGATACAGTGAAGCACCTTTGAGCTACAACAAAGAAGTACGACTCTGGGATCTGTGGATAAACCAGTTTTACGTGATAACGTGTTGCCTAATTTTTCTCAGATGCTGAGCAGCTTCTTTTTCATGGTGTGAGAGGGCATCCAGTGTAAAAACTGTGCCAAATTACCAATGTGGGTTCGTCTGCTGTGGCAACCAATTGGGAAAATACAAGGGAGCAGCCAAAGGTAATTTTTGTTCTTCTGTAGCGCAGTGGTTTACACATATGCCTTGTATGAAAAGGTCCTTGGTTCAAGTCCACATGGGGGGGTGCCGACCACTCCCACAATGGGAGGGTTGCATGAGGGGCATCTTGTGGAAAGTCTGTACCAAATAACTGATGTGGTTTCATGCACTGTGGTAACCCCTTGGTGAACATAAGGAAGCAGCCAAAGGTCCTTTTTACCTCTTCACACTTTCTTTATTAGTATCTTCATGCAGAATCTGAGTCTTTGCACAGTCTGTAGTTAATAGGTAGATTTTCAGATTCACTTCTATTTAAATTTACTTCTGTTTATTTACAGAGACTTCCAACTGATGTATGTGGAAATGACAGTGATTTGAGCCATTTTCAGCAGCTCTCATGTAAACGTGATTAGTCATGCATACAGTAAACTTATGAGTAAATTTTGACAAAGATCAACATTAATATCCACAATCATTTTGAACAAGGTCAGCTCATTCAAAAAAGAGGCTAACTGCCTTGCTGGTGAGTCTGCTGTGCCAGTCATTTTCATTCTTGTCATCATCATCATTCCGGTAAAGCATTGGTCATGACCAAACACTTTAAATATTAGGGAAGTGTGTGATGAAAAAAATGTTTTTTGACTCATACTGTGATGTGACTGGACCTCAGAAAGAAGTAGCGGTCACCTACTGGCATCACAGTGACAGGAAGCAGGTTACTGGCTGATCTTGTTTCACTTCCCCTAAGCCAGCTATACAGCAGGAAGTCAGACTGATAAGCAAGAGTGACCACAGACAAGAAACAACTGTAGAATATAATATTACAAAATTAAAGCTTGTTCACAGATGCATCACTTGGCTAGTGTGGGACTACGCACATGATTAAAAACATGATTCATGACCAAAGAAATGCTTGCATTGTTTTCTTTTGTGCACAGTACCGTAAATGAGCTTATTGTTTCACTGTCTGCAGAAAAAAAAGACACTTGGCAGATTCCTCGCTATGACCAAAATTCATCACATTTCCCACAAAATGTTTTCTCATCAAAAAAAGCCTTGATGGAAACAAAGGACTGTATTCTGTGCTCGCAAATGGAATCAGCAAGTACAGCACCGCAGTTAGGAAATAACAATGCATGCAGGCACACATTTAGATTAGTCAAAGATTAATCAGAAGCTCAGAAAGTACTGGGAAAACTGCTGCACCAGTGTCTGTGTGTGAATTAGGAAAAAGTTAACCTGCAGTAATCACGTGTGGCTGGCTGGTTGTTGTCCAAACAATGAGAAACTCCCTGTGTTTCTGTTTAGTTGGCCCATCAGTGAAGGGACCAGGAGGCACACAGTTAAGGATGTCCTGCTGGTATTGATGCTTCCTTAAGGAAAGGAGAGGAAAGGTCAGCATGCAATGATATTTTTGTCATTCGGAGATGGGAATTCAGAGTCGTGTGTATTTGTGAGCTGTTCTGGATTCTCCACAAAATGAGGTTAAAAGTTAGAAATGATTAGTAAAATCCTTTTTTCACATATAGGTATTGTCCAGCTGCTGCAGTAGTTTACATAACTTGGAAAAAAAACAACAAAAAATGCACATATCTATCATCTGCTGTAGTTTTAGGAGTTAACCACAGCAAGATACCGTAGCAAGATTGAGTTTGGTGGGTGTTTTTGAAAAGTAAGGAACATGTAAAAGTTTATTTTTATACCAAAAGTGGTAGCCTTCAAAGCACAAAGAGCATATGATATTTATGCGGGTAAAGGTTCTCCCTTTTAAAACACATACACACACGCACACACAAAATCCCTCTTTATAACTCGGTCATTCACAGTGTACCATGAGAGAGCTGAAAGCAACATTAACAGTTTTGTCTTTGTTTGGCACGTATAAACTGTCACAGCCCCAGCCAAACTAGTTTCCAAAATTCTTCTTTGGTCTCATCCTGAAGTTTGCTTTGATCACTTTTTCTTATCACTTTTTCTACAATCACTGGCCACTTCTTTAGATACACCTCACGAGTACCAGGTTGGAACCCCTTTTGCCTTCATAACTGTCTAAAATTCTTCATGGTATAGATTTAACAAAGGGCTGGAAACATTCCTCCAAGATTTTGGTGCATATTGATATGATAGCATCATACAGTTGTTGCAGATTTGTCGCCTGCACATCCACGATGCAAATCTCCTCTTCCGCCACAGTCCAAAGGTGCTCTACTAGATTCAGATCAGATGACTCTGGAGGCCATCTGAGTACAGTGAACTCACTGGCATGTTCAAGAAACCACCCACAGTAGATCAGTGGAGGGAAATCCTTAAAGAAATCCACGAACTGGAAAGACTGACTTTTCTATTGAGATTACAACCGGACAAATATACTGCAAGGTGGTCTAAATGGACCAGACGAATGAGGCATTCTACAGCCCTCCACTCATCATCAGATATGACCATTATGACCTAACAATCCCCTCTTTTTTCTCATTCCCTACTTTGTTTTTTCTCATTAATTTAGTTTTTGTTCTTTATTATTGTTAAAGACATTGTGCAAGAGCTGTCTTGTTCTGTTCATACTGTAGCTATACTCCACTTCTATATCTTATAGACCTAATTTTCTGAAGATTTTCTGCCTATGTTGAAAATGATGGTAAATGGATGAAGGAGTGCCTGGCAATGTTCATTTTTAATGTTACTGATGTTGTTTTGTAATGTTCTTGCAAAGAAAAAAAAACAGTTTGATGATGACTTGAGCTTGGTGATATGACACATCATCCTGCAAGAAGCAGCATTAAAAGATGGGTATACTGTGGTCAAAAAAGGATGGAAATAGTCAGCAACAATACTCAGGTAGGCTGTGGCTCAGTTGGTATTAAGGGGCTAAAAGTGTGCAAAGAAAATATTCCCTGCAAAATTACACCAGCAGCAGATGAATTGTTAATATAAGGCAGGATGGATACATACATATTGTTTACACCAAATTTTGACACTGCCATCTGAATGTCACAGCAGAAACTGAGACTCATCAGACCAAGAAACATTTTTCCAGTTTTTCATTCTCTAAATTTGCTAACATTGTGCGAATTGTAGCCTCAGGTTCCTGTTCTTGGCTGACAGTGTGGTCTTGTGCTGCTGTAGCCTGTCTACTTCAAGGTTTGGCATTGGTTTTAACAAGTGGTTATTTCCTTTTAGCTCTAGCCATTCTCCTCATTTTTGATCCAGAGAACTGTCTTTTCAAGCCATACCAAACCATAGAGATGGTTCTGCAGGAAAATCCCATAGAGCAGCATTCTTTAAAAAATATTCAGACCCGACTGTCTGGCACTAACAACCATACCATGTTCAAAGTCCCTGAAATCACCTTTCTTCCTCATTCTGATGCATCAGTTTTAATTTCAGCAAGTTGTTTTGACCATGTCTACATGCCTAAATGAAATGTAACAAGAGTTGCTACTATGAGACTGGCTGATAAGATATTTGCATTACTGAGCTATACCTAATGAAGGGGCCAGTGAATGTATAAAAAAGACTAACTTTACACTGCTTCTCTAGTTAACTGTTTTCAAGTAATATAGACTGTTGTGGTTGCTGAACTTTTCCCTGGGACATCTTTTGGTATACTGTATATTAAATAGTCTACATAACTTGCCTAAGAGCCCTTTTACAAAATTCTCCTTATAAAGATGGAACTTGCTGTCTCCCTCTGTCTGATATTACCTACAGTGGGGAATATTTTCCAAAAATTTTGATGGTAAAATCAACCCACCAGCATGAATATCAATACATTTTTGCTTAAAAAGTTCTTTTTTCTGCAAAAAAGTGCATCTCAGTAGTTAAAATAGTTGCAAACCAGAACACTGCATTGTTGACAAGTCTAATTACTAATACGATGGCCATCCTTCAACCTGCGACACACACACACACACACACACACACACACACACACACACACACACACACTTCCCTCAATACCACAAACAGTGCATAGCCAATTAAGTAAGATGACCAGCAAAGCTTGGGGTTACTGGAAGCACACAAAAGGCTTTTGTATGGCTGCCCCAAACTGACACACACTGGTTGAATGTATGGGAAAAGATTAACCATGCATGCATTACTATGTGGCTAGCAACCATCCAACCACGAGTGTGATTCACACACTTTGCACCTCTTTTCTGTGTCTTCACAAAGCATTACAGTAAACTCTCTCATACAAATTATTCGGGCCCTGAAACTTGTAAAAGTATGTGCCTCATACCTCTGGAACCTGAAGGTGACCATGTATATTCAAAAGAGTGTTTTAGACAAATCTCTCATTAAAAAGAAAAAGAGTCAAAAAGACATGACAATGAAAATGTATGAAAAATTGGTACAAAAATACTGGAAAATGCAATGTAATGCAGACAATGCAAACTGTGGAGGGGAAAGAGAGAGAAAAAAGTACGAGATTGAGTGGCGTGGGGGAAACTGCAGGGACAAAGACTGACCCCTCAGCAAAAAAGAAGAAAAAAAAATCATTGTTCAGGGAGAAAAGAAACATTACAAAATGAGACAAAGAAGAGGAAAAGAAAAGGAAAACAGTAAGAAAAGAAACTTGGGACATAGAAGTGGGCATGTCTTGGCTCATCTAGACAGACAATAGTTGAATGATACAGTATCTACCCTGGTAATAATTTGCCATATTGTGCATTGGGGTAAGGAAACAGAAAAGACAAGCTTTATGTATTCATATCTGAGGGGATTCTTGTATGTAAAGTATATTGCAGTAAACATATACTCAGTATAGTAGCTGTCATAAAACTAATAAATGTGGAGCGGAGTAATTACATCAAATGTATCATATACTTTATTTAGCAGACATACATTTCAATACATACACTATATAATATACCAGAGCTTTAGAAAATACATCCAAAAGGACAAATCGCCTGCAAATAAAGAAAACATCTTCGCCAATTTGGTAACACAGACAACACTTACACAAAATGCTGCAAATGCAGAGACAAGCTGAAAACAGCTGCAGTGCATTGAGCTCTAAGAGCGACTCAATGAACACCTGCCAGCTGACAAAATCTATACATATATGAAAGCATGCATGCAAACACAAACAGATACTGACATGCATACAAATCAAGACAGTTGTTTGGATGCCTTTACCCACCAATCAAATATCATGCTACAGTTTATACAAGGCCACATAAAACTGAATAATTCATTAGCCAGGAGATTTACTTTTCTCAGTCTTTTCATACAAGCATGAACAGTTCAGACTTTTGATATTAAATCTCCTGAAGTGTTTATCAAACAGAGGTAGGTTTGACCCTGAATACTGGTGTGCATATGACCTTGTGAGAGATCCAAGATATTTTAAAGAGTTGCTGATCTTTCAAGCATGAAACTGAATAATTTTTCTCTGGAAACTTACTGAACTCACTGAATGACCCACTGAATAGAAAATTTGCAAAACTAACACAGTGCTCAAAAATGAAACAAAAATCTTGACACAGCATGCCAGAATTTTCCAATTTGTTTCTGCCTCTTGGGTTATGCTAAGCTAACCATTTTTTGGCTGTTGTAGAATCTAGTCACACATGTAACTCTTTAGAAAGTAAATAAGTATATTTTGCAAATGTAGTCTACTACGGCTTCAAGCAATCACATGAGCAGATTATGTGTAAAATCTGTGTATAAATGTAAAGAGCTTAGGGAAACCACAAATTAGTACAAATCCCCCCTGACACTCATCTTCACCCTCTCCACCCTGCCTGCACTCTCTTCTTCACCTCTCTTTTGCACTCTCCATTGCGTTTGGATGACCCCAGGTATTTAAACTCATTTGCTGTAACTACCTCTGCTCCTTGCATCCTCACCATTTCACGTGCCTCACTTTCATTTACACACATCTATATTTCGTTGTGCTTCTATTGACTTTTATTATTCTCTCCAGTGCATATCTCCACCTGTCCAGGTTCTCTTCCACCTCCTCCCTACTCTCAGTACAGACCACAATGTCATCTGCCAACATTAGAGTCCACAGAGACTCCTGCCTGACCTCATCTGTCAATCTGTCCGTCACCATTGCAAACAAGAAATGGCTCAGAGATTATCCCTGATGTAATCCCAGCACCACTTTGAACCCATCTGTCACTCCTACGATACACCTCACCACTGTCTCACTGTCCTCATACATGTCCTGCAGTACCCTCATATACCTCCTGAGTTCCTCATATAATACCACAGTTCCTCTCTTGGTAGCCTATCATATGGTTTCTCAAGATCCACAAAGACACAGTGCACCTCTTTCTGGCCTTCTCTATACTTCTCCATCAACACTCTGAAAGCAAACATTGCATCTGTTCTACTCTTTCCCAGTATGAAGCCATACTGCTGCTTACTGATCATCACCTCTCTTTTTAACATAGCTTCAGCAACTCTTTCCCACATCTTCGTGGTCACTCCTAGAGAACACCTCACCATTATCTCGCTGTCCTCATACATGTCCTGCACCACCCTCAAATACTTCTGTGCCACTCCTGACTTCCTCTCTTGGCACGCTAACATATGCTTTCTCAAGATCCACAACAATGCTTCTCCATCAGCACTCTCAAAGCAAAAAATTGTATCTTTTGTACTCTTTTTCAGCACTGCTACTCACTGATGGTCACCTCTCTTCTTAACCTAGCTTCAAGAATGCTTTCCCATATCTTCATGGTATAGCTGATCAGCTTGAGCCCGTTACTACAGCTCTGCACATCACCCTTACTATTACACTCAAAATACACTCAAAGATTACTTTCAGTTGAGAACACTGAATGTGTATTTATCAATACAAGTAAAATATACAAATAATTGCACATTTTCAGCGTCACATAAATATTTGAAAGACAATTTAACGTTTAAAGCTCAAAAAATGGAGTTGTGCTCCTGTTTGTTTTTTATGTAACATGTACAGGAAGATGATCCATCTGTTCCCTTCCTGCTCAGAGGAGAATCATGGAACATGGGTTACAACCTTGAGGACTGCCAGGCTGATGTCTCTCTCCTCTTTGATGGTGACAGCATCAGTGTGGAATGTGGGTCTCATCATTACCACTGGAAAAAAAATGGTTCACAACAAAGTAGTCATTGCACTTTACTCTCATAAACGCAGAAAGGGAGAGTGTGCTGCCTCATAATGTGACAGATGGTTTGTTACACAGAACCATCTGCAAAGTAGTCTTAGGAAACAGTCTGGAAAAGAGCAGTTATAAAAAAAATTCTTTCACACATATAGAGCAGGTGATTACATGAAATAATTATCTGTGACCATCACTTCCATAGATCAACAAGGATGTGGAAAGGAAAAATAAGCCATAGTCTGGGGGGCTTCGCATTCAGTCATTGCAGCTAACTATGTAGTTAGAACAGTTTTATGGTATCTATCCACAGAGTGTTTCTGCACACATGTAATAACCCACACTTCCCAGAACCCAGTGCTTCATGAGCCAGTAGACAGTGATGATAGATGGCTGACAGGTACTCTCCCTCAAATACAGCCTCCTACATCCATGCGACCGTGATTAGAGGAACGCCTTGCATGGACCGTCAGCTCCCAGATTTCAAACTTGAACCACTATGGTGGCTCACAGACTTTTTCTTAGTTTACAAAAATAGACCAGTGAAACGTGTTTCTGAAAACATCTGAAACGAGGAATAAGCTATGTAGTAAAGCAGAGGTGTCTTCATTTTGGATCAAATGTTTTTCCAGAGGTGGTGCATCATGCTAGATATCCCAGAATTGCCTAAAGTAGTCTACTCCTTTCTTTTATGCAGATAAGATGCAGGTAACTTGATGTCCTTTTCACACAAAGCAAGGTAAAGCAACCAGAATGCACTGCGTGACAGATCCAGTGGATGCATACTCTTTGAAAAAAGGAGGCAGTCATTTAAAAAAACAAAAAAACACCTTGGGAGACAACACATTCTTACTCGTAGCTCCTCATATACTGACAGCAGGCCAGGATGTCTACTTCTCGTATTAAAACAGTTCACATTTAGATGGTGTGTGGCATTATCACATGACACTAACAAGAAGACCAAAGTTTTTCATTACACTTTTACTTCTGTGTTTTGATTTTTCCTTTTCTGTCACTGTTTGGTTAGGGTTATTACAAAAACCTGCTTGGTTAGGTTTAGAAAAAAGTCATCTGGTTAAACTATGCCCTTTAACTTAAATACATTTGAAACTTTCGCTGGCTGTATTAATAAGGTTCTTTTCAAACAGCCCATTAAAATGCTGCACGAAAGTATGAGGATGAGATTGTCAAGTATAAGACAGGACTGCAGCCCAAACAGAACATCCCCAGAGGGTCTAAATGAAATAATAATAAACACTGTCACAGATGCAGCAGCTCTCCAGCTAACACTACTATCAGCATTTACTTATGCAAGCATTCAGGACTGCTCAATGCTGGCAGCAAGATCACACTATTCAGCAAACATTAGGCTGAAATGCTCAAATTTAAAGGCATTAATATCATTTTAAAACCCTATTTTAATACAGAAAGGCTGTAAAATGGAACTACTACTTCCCATTATAAGCCGGAAGAAAAAAAAACAAAAGACAAGGGCAACATCTGTTCAGCCATTTACAGGGTCATGGACATGCAGCTACTAAATAAACTACAGCCTTGCTTAGAAATAAATAATGAAAATGTCAGTGTAGTTCCTCGTCCATGAGTTGTTAAAACAATTAGGGAGGCAGTTTTTCTCTCTTGCAAGTGGCAGAGTCAGTCTTCATATCATCTATTATTGCTGGAGGCCAGCGTAATTGCACAGAGCCCATTTTCTGATTCAGCATTTCCACCATGTTAGAAAAGCAATCAGAATTGTCCCAGAGCGATCCTGTTTATTGCTGCACTTGCTAGGTCTTATTTCAAATGATGTGAACTGAAACATGGAACAATGTGCAGTTATACTCTAAGGCCAAATAAGGGAGAAGTTTTTCTTCATCTTCCCTAATCATTTTGTGTGCAGCCCGCGAGGGGTCATCCTCCTGATTCGCTGCTGAGGTTTGCACGATAGGAAGCTCTTGTCTATTGTCTCATCACTCAAGATTGTTTCACTTCTTTTTCTCTTAACTGTGTTTTTCCTCTCATCCTTCCTGTCCTCCTTACCTCACCATTCTGCTCCCCTTTGCTGTACTACTCTTCTCTTTTCTTCACTTTTTGCATTGTATATTGCTTTGTATTTCATATTTTATACTGTGGGGATTTTTTAAATACTTGTGCCCAAAACATAAGAGCAAATTCAGCTAATCCTGCTTACGCATTTATCTATTTCAATTCAAAGGCAAAAGCAGATTGATTGGAATGTTTTCTATTTATACCTGACCCTAGTCTTCCTAACATTAGATTAACATAAAAGCTCATTTACAAATGCTTTGTGACACTGCCACTAAATGCAGGGCCAGCTGATGAACTGCTGTTGCAGTTCAAATAACTTCACATATTAGGTTACCTAAAAACCAAAAGCAGTTTCTGAACAGGGAAAAGATCTTTGGCTTAGTAAGAGGGAAATTA
>VUQH01052869.1:0-21796 GCA_015106775.1 Etroplus canarensis | reverse complement strand
TCAGACGACACTGCGTTACTAGTTGGCATGATTGTGTCACTGACATTACTAAATGGGCCCAGGAATACTTTCAGAAACCACTGTTGGTTAACACAATCCACCGTGCCATCTGCAGATGCCAACTAAAGCTCTATCATGCAAAAAGGTAGCCATATTTGAACATGGCCCAGAAGAGCAGTCGTGTCCTGTGGGCCAAGACTCATTTGAAATGGACTGTTTCAAAGAGGGAAAGTGTTCTATGGTCAGATGAGTCCAAATCTGACATTCTTGTTAGTAATCACGGACATTGCATCCTCCGGGCTGAAGAGGAGGGACACTTTCCAGTGTGTTATCAGCGTTCAGCTCAAAAGCCAGCATCTCTGATGGTATGGGGGTGCATAAGTGCATACGGTATGGGCAGCTTGCATGTTTTGGAAGGCCCTATGAATGCTAAAAGGCATGTAAAGCTGTTAGAGCAACATATGCTCCCCTCCAGACAACATCTATTTCAGGGAAGGCCTTGCGTATTTCAGCAAGACAATGCAAAAACATACTGCAGCTATTAAACCAGCATGGCTTCATTGGAGAAGAGTCCGGGTGCTGAATTGGCCTGCCTGCAGTCCAGATCTTTCACCCATAGAGAACATGTGGCGCATCATTAAATGAAAAATACGTCAAAGACGACCACAAACTCTTCAGCAGATGGAAACCTATATCAGGCAAGAATGAGACCGAATTCCAACACCAAAACTCCAGAAATTCATAACCTCGATACCAAGACATCTTCAAACTGTTTTGAAAAGAAGAGGAAATGCTACACCATGGTAAACATGCCCCTGCCCCAACTATTGTGAGACCTGTAGCAAGCATCAAGTTTGAAATGAGCTCATTATGTGCATAAAATTGTAATATCTCTCAGCTTAAACATTTGTCATGTTATCTATGTTCTATTGTAAATAAAATATTGGCCAATGTGATTTGAAAGTCTTTTAGTTTTCATTTTGTTCAAATTTTAAAAGAGTCCCAACTTTCCCAGAATTCGGGTAGTAGTCATATTAAGTGGTCATCAATAAGTCAGCAGTTTAAACATTGGTCAGGAGGAGAAATATAGCCCGTGAGTACGTTGCATGCAGCTGTACCTGCATGCATGTTTTGGGATATGTGCAGAAGCAATCAGTATGTCACACATTTTGTAAGAAGCCGTGGCTTCTGGGAAAGAAGCAAATGGAACTATTAAAAGTGTAATGATGTGTTTTTATTGTGTAAACTACAGACATCACCGTAATTCAGTAGACAACATTTCAATCAGATGCACAACAATAACTGCTGAGCAGTATGTGACCCTTATCTGATCAGTTAATATAGCCTGGCCAAGATTTACAAACTGACACATTTACACAACTTACTACACAATAAACATTTCTGAATTTGAGCTACCCTTCAACCAAATTATCTGGTACATATAAATCTGGCTATTATTACTTCCCAACATAAAAGTTCATTATACCCCAATATATCCAATATAGTCTGTTTCAGCTATAAATAAACGTTATAGTTATTACTTTTTCTAACAGTAAACAAGTTACTGGGCCTCAAAAGTATATAGTTTATACTTCAAAAAAATCTGTAATTGACAATATTTCATAATGGAAATGGAGGAACTTCCTTTAAACACAAGTATTCAAACTATTTATGATGCAGCCAAACTGAAAAGATGCCACTGACAGTTCAGAAATATGAACATCGAATGCACGGAGTCGCAAAATAAATACTTTATATTAAGGAGTCTGCATAACACAGCACTTTTCACAGGGGTCCAGAAAGATCCGTCTGAGCTCTGACGCTTCACTGTTTGGACCCAGGCAGTCCTCTCTGTTTGAACCGGGAACTTTGTGTCTGTAACTGTGGCTGTTGCAGCCAAACGCTGCACAATAGTTCGACAACACTACAACAGAAAACTCAGTACTGTGCAAAGCACTGAAGTAGCGTTGTTAAGCATTCTCGTACCCACACTGTGTACAAACTGCGCAGGTCACATACCTTCTCTATACTTTACTTTTTTTATTTTATATATAAACAAATAATAAGTACAATTTTGATTGTGGCATTTATACTAGAATATGGCAACAAAAAAATCAATGTTTAATAGTCCATTCTGCAAAAGTATCATAATATTTTATGTCTGACATTCTGAATTATTATAATAAAGCAAATATTTTTTCTCTTTTTATGTCATCCTACTTTTCAGACCATATAACATATATGTTTTGACCTTCCTTTAGCTGATCCCTTGTATTTTCCCTCAAAGGGTCACCTCACTGGATTGGCAAACATACAATTTTGGCATGTCATTTAAAACAGAGGTTATATTGCCCCTGTATGCATGTTGTGCGGTAACACCTCTGGCTGCTGTTAACACGGGCATTTCCCAGCCTGGGATAAATAAAGATCAATTTTTCTATCTATGAATAGAATCTTTTGAGACTTATCACTATTTAATTGTTAAAGCACATCAATTATGTCCCAACAGAGTTTCAGAAATTTACCAAGAGCCAGTACTGCATGGAACCAGAACACTGACATTAAGTTTTGGTATTGAAAAAAAACCTTGGCATTGTAGAAAAAGCGGCAATGACACAGAAACAAGTGCTGTCATTGTAAAATGTTGAATTGAAAAATAAAATACGGATGTTAATAAAACATAATATTTTTTGTGGATATTTTTTGTATAATGACATGTTTTTTCAATACCAATCTTCAGATTTTTTTACACTCATTTTTTTTCAGTTTCAACTTTCTGGTTTTCAGCTTCAGTTTTATTTTTTTTCAGTTTCAACTTACTGGAATTGTCCTCGGTAGCGTAGTGGTTCGCACATTTGCCTTACAAGCGAAAGGTCCCTGGTTTGATTCCAGGTGGGGACACAAGTCCCTCTCACCATGGAGGGTTGCGTCAAGAAGGGCATCTGGCATAAAACCTCTGCCAAATTCCAATGTGGATTAATCTGCTGTGGCGACCCCTTGGTGGAGAATACAAGGGAGCAGCCGAAAGGTACATTTAGTTTCAACTTACTGGCAGTGTTTTAGGGGTGGGGGTACTTCCAGGTTTTGAGGAGAGGAGAGAGTAGAGCACCCTCTGTTGGCTACCACCATTATTGTTCTCTCTGCTGCTGTGATCATAGACTGACAGACCAATGGATGCAAGTTCACCTGGAACTCCCAAACCAGCAGTAAGTCTGTTTCTCTCTGTCTGTATTTTTTCACATAGAACCTTGTAGCATTAAAAGCTAAAGTGATTTTATGTTTTTTTTTCAATACCAAAACTTAATGTCAGTGTTCTGGCTCCATAGTACTGCCCACAAAGTTTGGATGCTGCACTATTGTTTTTTTCCAGCAAAGTTAGGATGCCTCCTCAGATTCTAAGTTCCAGTTAAGTTCCAGTGAACCTCAACTTGCTACTAACCTCATTAAGGGTCCCATCGGAGAGTTCCCAAAGCTTAAGAAATGTAAATTGTGTTTTGGTCTTTCTCAGCTCAGAACATCCAGCATCCTGCTTAAAGACATACCATTGGATGAACGGTTACCTAGCAACAGCTAAAGAAAGATACTGGAGCTAAGGGCTATAAGATGTCTTATCTATAGCTCTAAAATTATTCCACTCATCCTTTATCCACCCCCTTACACAGTAACACTGGCCTCCTTTAAGTGTAAGTCAAGAAATAAAGCACAAAAAATAAATCAGAACAGCAACCTTGTCATTTCCCATTAACAACCAAACTAGACTAAACTCAACTTTTAAAAATTAAAAAATGGTACATCCTAAAATGAGGATGCAATAGGAATACATTCAAAATAAAGCTGATACAAGGGTTCATGTACTGTATATGTGGATACTGTACACACAGATCTAAATTGTTGCACTTGCTTTCATTTGGTAGGCAACATTTTGACATAATTTTAACATTCTTTCAGAGTTTTGAGACAATGACACTTTTTGTGCCTCTGTACACTGCCACAGTGGACTTCAATCAAATCAAACAGTCAAGATGTGATTGAAGCATAAACATTCATCATTAATTCAAGGATTTAGTCACTCATAGCCCTCCTTTTTCAGAGGCTCAAAAGTAATTGGACAATTGACTGACAAGCAGTTTCACGGCCAGATGAAGCCTGTTCCCTTATAATTCCAGAATAAATTAAGCAGATAAAAGATCTGGAGTTGATTCCAAATGCTCTGGTAGCTGTTCACTGGAATTCCCAGTAAAGTCCAAAGAGATGTCAATAAAAGTAAAGGAGGCCATTATTGGGCTGAAAAAAATTAAAATAAACCTGTCAAAATGTTTAGAAGGGGCCAAAATAAAAATCTGGTTCATTCTTTAAAAGAAGAAATGTACTGGCCAGCTTAGCAACACCAAAAGGTCTGGTGGATCACAGAAGACAACTAAAGGTGATGATCACAGAATTCTTTACTTGATTAAGAAAACCCTTCACAATATCTAGCAAAGTCAAGAACACTCTTGCGAAGCTAGGTGTATCATTGTTAAAGTCTACAATCAATCACAATCAAGAGGTGTCTTCAGGAATGCAGTGGGTTTACAACAAAATGTAAACAACTGGGTCTCCTCAAGAACAGGAAAGCCAGATTAGATTTTGCAAGAAAACACCTGAAAGAGCCAGTCCAGTTCTGGTAAGAAATTTCTTCGGACAGATGAAACCAAGATGAACTTGTTCCAGAATTATGGGAGGAGAAAAGCATAACACATCATCTATCAAACATGGTGGAGGCAATGTTGAAGCATAGGCACATATGGGTGCTAATGGAACCAGGTCACTACTGTTTATTAATTATGTGACTGCTGATAGAAGTAGCAGGATGAATTATGAAGTGTACAGGGCTATACTATCTTCTCAGATTCAGCCAAATGCTGCAAAACTGATTAGATACCACTTCACAGTGCAAATGGATATTGACCCAAAGCATACTGCAAAAACAACCCAAGAGTTTCCCTAGGCAAAGAAATGGAATATTCTTCAATGGCCAAGTCAGTCACTTGACTGAGTCAACCCAATAGAGCAGCTTTTCAGTTTCTGAAGAGTGAACTTAATGTACAGAGACACACAAACAAGCAGCAACTGAAGGCAACTGCAGTAAAGGTCTGGCAGAGCATCTCAAGGGAGGAGAAATAGCATCTGGTTATGTCCATGGGCTCTAGAATTAAGGGAGTCACTGACTACAAAGGAGTTTCACCAAAGTATTATAAACAATGATTATTAAATTATGTTAGTCTGTCCTTATTTTAGAACCTCTAAAAATGTCCGAATATGTATGAAAACAGCTGTAAGCCCTAAACAGTTAATACAACGCTATTGTTAAATGCCTTGAATTAAAGCTGAAAATTCTCACTTCAGTTGCATCTAGACTGATTTAATTCAACTCTGCTGCTGAACAGATGCAAAAAAGTGTTATTGTCTGAAAACATAGGAACTATAGGGCCCAGCTGATATAATTTGGCCAATATTGGCCTATCAGATATATTTGTGCTGGCATTTTTTTGTCCAGCATGTATCAATATGAAAACATCTTTTTCTGTTGGAAGGACAAAAAAAGTTGATTGGAGTAATGTAGAAATGGTGTCATTGTATATTTTTTCCAGCAGAGTGGCTTGAACTCCATTGTTTATAATACTATCTGGACTGTCTGCAGCACAGCTGAGCAGGGGGATTTACATTAAGTTGCTCACTAGTTTATAAAAAAAAAAGTTGGAAAGCTGATAAAAATGACTCAATCATTTACATTTTCAATATAACATAGTTCATGCACATATATACAAATTAACGTATCAAGAAAATCAGGCAATATATTCATATCTACCTTTTTTACTCCCTAAAAATCAATCTTATGTTTTGCTCCTAAATTCTAGAATTGGTTTTTCAAAAGGCAATACTTCTAAATCCAAGCACTAGCTGAAAGACAGTTAATACAATGCGTTCCTGTGTTGGTAAAATAAACTAAAAGTTGTACTTACCGGCATAGTATGATATTCTTGAAATGTCTGGGAAAAGAGAGAGAAGAAAAAGAAAATTACTTTACTTAAATGTGTCAAGGTGACCGTGACTTACAGGATGAATAAGTCAAAGTACGAAATCAATTAATAACAGCCACCACAGTACATCATAGTACAGCACTTAGTTATACAAAAGAAGTAAACTTCCTGTGGCCACAATTATGAGAATGTTTTGTCGCTGAATATCACCAACCCCAAATATTTAGCACATTTTAAAGTCATTCAGGCATGCCTCTGCATCTCATTCAGTACTTGGTAGTGAAAGATTTGTCACGCATGAAAAATTCCAAACTTTAGCATCCTCAAGAGCTACAGTACTGCACAAAAGTATTGAGTCACCCCAAATTTCTTTAAATTTTGCTAGGAAAATGGGAAATAAATGCAACGATTTATTGAAATGTGCAAATATGAACTATGAAAAAATAAAGCTGTTGACAGTCAGACACTTTCCAGATGATATTTCATTGTGGATCAATGATGGTACTTTTCCACATCCATAATTAATTTGACAAGCTCCTAACACCACTTGCTGAAATGCAGTTCTAAACCAAAGAAACATAGAGCCTCCACCATGTTTTACAAATGGACCCTCACTGTTGGACCTTTCTCCTGACCTCCTCTGTACATACTAAAAATGATTTGAAGCAGAAATTACAAAATTTGGATTTATCACTCCATAAGACCTGTTGCCACTGATTTTCAGTCCAGTCCTTGTTAAATCTGGCATACCTCAGTCTTTTCTTGCTGTTTCCCTTCCTTGGGAATGGCTTTTTGACAGCCACCGTTCCATTGAGACCATTTCTGATGAAGCCTCAACAAACAGATGGATCAGTTGAAGAGCAAGATGCATCATTCTGTCCTGTGTCAGGGCACTGCTGAGTTTTTTTTTTTACCCGTTTCTTAAGAGCATTACTTTTAGATACTGTTCATCTGCTGTAGATAGTTTTTTTAGTCTGCCACTTCTATCCTCCACTTTTAAAGTTTCCTAAGATTTTTGAAGAACATGCTACACACCATGCCAAAATGTGCCAAGTTTTCAACTAATAGCTCTTCAGGAAACACTTTGCTGGTGTAAAAATAATATTCTATGCTTGTCAACATATGTTATCATTGGCATTTTTCATATATTCAAGTAAATAAATAGGAATAGATGATGTGGTTTTGCAATAGGCTGCTGGTAAGAAAGTGCTTAAAGATACATAGCTCAGGGTTAAGTAACCAAAACATTCCTCTGAAAATGGTCAAGTACAAGCACTGGACTGAAAATGATTTTTTTAAAAAGCAGCCAATGTCCTTGAAAATTTGAAAGACCTTCAAAAAGCATGGTGAACTATTGCTGAAGAAATGAAGGGTGGCTCATGACTTTTGCACTGTACTGTATTTGTTTGCCTAAATACTGACTCCAGAATAAAGAAGAATAAATTAAGAGGCACAGAATGAGAAAGAGGCAGATATAGGTAAATAATTAAGGTATCTTTTTATTAAACAAATGACAGAAAACAATACAACCAACGGCTTCATAAATGAGGATCACTTGGAACTTCGTATTTTAATAATAATAATCTAATGGTTTCAAGCTTGTCAGCAATGACCACCCAGTACGCATGCAGCAGCTGTGAAGAATGAGTGGGATGTGATGTGAGTTGCGTTCCAGACAGCTGGAGCAAGGTGAGAATCATGACTTGGCATAATATATCTGCTCTGTCATGCTGTAATAACTTCACCTCCTGCTCACATTTAAATCTCATTCTGTCTCCTGACCTCAGTCTACCTACCACTCCCGTCCCATATTTCACTCATGAGATTCTAATGCAAATACAACACCAAACCGAGCATATAAGGAAATGTCCAACACTGTGAAGCTAAGCTGCCATCGGTAACTAAGCAACAGACAGCAGGACCATGGTGCTAATAAGGATGCTGAGACCTTGTCTTATACTTGTAGGAAACAAGCTTCATTGTAATCCAATACAGTCTTATATTACTGTACATAAAGTGGAGGACACTGATGTTTAAATATATTCTTGTCACAGATTATATATAGTACTGTGCAAAAGTCTTGAGCAACCACTTATTTTATATTTTGCTTTCAAGGAGCTAGATTTTCTTTTAATCTTTTAAAAGTGGCTTTGTGCAATAGTTCTCTAGGCTTTCTGAAGGTCAATTAAAGTTCTGATTTCTGCACTGGCTGCTTTTTCACTCATTTTCAGTCCAGTCCTCAAACATAACAGACAACTTTAAATTGTATCTGTAAGCAATTTGTTGCTAGCAGTCTGTCACAAAACATAGATTAATTTTTCCTATCTAGTTGAATCTACAAAAAAAGCCCAAGATAACACACTTTTAAAGTCATTTTTAAAAATTTTTTGCATCAATAAGGTGATTCCTAAAGAGCTATTAGCCAAACACTTGACACTTGTCCATAAAAAGTTTACAGGAAACTGGAAAAGTGAAAGAACAGGAGGCAGGCCTAAAAAACTATCTACAGCAGATGAATAACATCTCAAAGTTGTGTCCTTAAGAAACAGGTAAATAAAAATCAAGCAATGACCTGATACAGGACAGAAAGATGCATCTGGCCCTTCAGCTGATCCAACTGTTTGTTGAGGCTTCATCAGAAATGGTCTCAATGGAAGGGTGCTTGTCAAGAAGCCATTCTCAAGGAAGGGAAACAGAAAAAGCTGAGGTATGCCAAATTACACAAGAACTGGACTGAAAATCAGTGGCAACAGGTCTTATGGAGTGATGAATAAAAATTTGAAATTTTTTCCTTCAACTGTTGTCAGTTAGTCCAGATTGAATAGAAGGTCCAGCAGTGAGCGTCTACAGCCATCTGTAACACACACTCTGTCATCATTTGGGGATGCATTTCAGCCAGTGGTGGTGTGATCTTGTCAAAACTGATTGAATTATTAACACAGAAAAGTACTGTCAGATTCTGATCCACCATGTAATACCGTCTGGAAAGCATCTGATCAGCAACAGCCTCATTTTTCAGCATGACAGTGATCCCAAACACAGAGCCAATACAGTACAATACAATGTTTGCAAGTTTCAATAAATCACTAAACCTATTTCCCGTTTTAATAGAAACATATAAAGACATGAAGGGTGGATCGAGACTTTTGCACAGAAATTTGCTTGCTCCTTTTAATCTGTGTATGAGCTAAAAAATGCATTTTTTGTAACTGTACAAAGGAATTAAATTAAGTGCTCACAGCTGGAAAATCTAAACAATTATTGTTTGATAGTGAACACCTGAGAAGACAGAATAATTATAATTTAGCAGTGTTCTTCTGAGGTTTATGCAAGCTTTATTTTCTGCTAGTTGAATAAATCTACATACTTTCATTTTGTACCGGTGGCAAACTCCTGTAACAATACAGTAGAATACATACAATACTGATGCAACATAGTGTGAGAATATTCCAAAATTAAATAAATTTAACTCTAATAAAAAACTAATAAACTCTATATAGAAGATGGACCTAGCCACAGAGTTGACCCAATCAGTTAATGAAGTTGTGTTTTGCAGCCCCAAGGTAAGCACTTTCACCATCACGACCTTGCTGTTTTGTAATTGGATGTGTAAGGCAACGTGCTCATACAAAGCAGACCTATCCTAAAGTATACCCTGCTAAGGACTATAACTCACAAAATGAGAATCTTGTTGTATTTAATAATAATGAATTGCAAGTTAAATTCATTACGCAAGTGTTAACTGAGGTCACCCCCTGAGGCATTTTAGTGCTGCCTTTACTCCTTAACCTTGAAGCTATGTCCATCTTTTAAACAATCTATGGTAACAATGCTGATACCGTCAGTAAATTTTACTCACTTCTCTGCAAAAAAACCAGAAAGAACAAGTGCACAGAATTGCACTGTGCTGTTGTACCGTATAATAATCTACTGTGTATGTTAATAAGTTAAAACATTTTATCGTGTATTTTAATACTTTTACTTGCTTTGGTTCACTGCAGCACAGTGTTTATTCTTCTACTTTATGCACAGTAATTTCCTGTAAACACATAATCCCATTTGTTCCTTCCAGAGTTGTGTCCAAAGCGCTGGCTACAAGTAGCATGCTGTCACAAAAAGTGACACAGCACCAGTCCTGGCATTATTCTCTCTCTACCTCACACTGAGTCAAACCCTCACTACTGATAAATGCAACATCGAGGCACTAAGCAATTTTAAGCCAGCACTGGCAGTACATTCAGCAAAGAAGTCCAAAGGATTACGCACGTATTGAAATGTTTCTTGGTGTTTAAAAATATATATAATACATCGTAGTATTCTGAAGTACTGCACAGACACCAAAACATGTTTGGTTCAAGAGACTAGTCTTTCTCACCAGCAATGACCTAAATCCAAACAAAAACTAGAACCCTTTAATGATAACAGGACCAATAGATCCATCACTAGAACTGCTTAAGACATTTTCAGTTGCATAAACACTCCAGAGCTTCTCTCCTACTCTATCATATTTTCTCCCTCATGCGCTCAGCCTTTTTCCTTTCTCTTTCATAACTCGGAGTAAAAAAGCTATTGCCTCTGGCTGTAAACAACAGAGGCTACACCAGTTGACACTACGTTAAGGGCATTGCACAACTTGATTCTCATCATGAAAACAACAACAGCCTTTTGCTGCTCCTTTGCACTGATCAGCCTGTCAGAACAGAGTACAACAGAACAGAGGGGCACAAAACTGAAAGGAGAGTCAGAGCAGTCACCACAGAGGCAGCTATGGCTTTAATGAGGTAAATATCACTGTAAATAGCAGCTAAAAAAATGTAATAACATTACAACAACAACTGGGACTACTGCAGAGGTAGAAAAATAAGGTGGGAGATAGTCACACTTACACCAGATTCATTTTTCACATCTGCATTTTTCATGTTAGGCAGAGGAAGTGTGTACACATGCTGAAATCACAAAGTGAGTAGGCTAAAATACCCATGTAGTAGCCTTTGTGTAATGTAACATAATGCACTTGCACTTATATAGCACTTTTCTAGTCATACTGATCACTCAAAGTACTTTAGACTACAAGTTACATTTTTATTAACCATACACTCATAAAATACTTTATCTACCTCACATCTGCAGCCTATTTAGAATCACCAAATATCTTTAGACTGTGGGGGAAAACTAGAGCACCCAGAGGAAACACATGCAGGCACAGGAAGAACGTGCAAACTCCACACAGGAAGCCCATAGCCAGGATTCAAACTAGGAACCTTCTTGCTGTGAGGCAATGGTGCTAACCACCACGCCATCATGCTGTCTGTCAGCTATAGTACACATACCAGCAGAGACCATGTGGAGGTTCATTTTCCAATCTAATTAAGCTGAATACTCAGTTTATTAATATTCCAGGGCATCCACATGAATTCAGAGAGTTCAGCAGACTAAAGAACAACTCATTTATGAAGTTTTTAACATTACCAGACACACAGTCCTTTTAGCACTCAATTATTTTACTACTGTGAACAAATCCACTGGCACGCATATTTAATCTATTATATATTAAGGACTCAACAGAATATTTTTAAGCAACATAATACTAAAAAACCCTGAAGAAATGAGAACTAAATCTTACATGGACCTTTAAACAAAAAATGTAGAACTATTATAGGTTACTTAAATCTGAATCCCAAATCCCTGATCCCATTCTTTCTAAGTTGAAAAGACAGAAGATTTAACAAAGCTTTGTTTGATATTGAACAAATTTGTGTAATCCCAGCATGATCTCCCCCCCCCCCCATTTTGAGTAATTCTAAGATTATTTTTTATGTTCAGTGTTTCTTTGTGAAGTTAATCACATCTTTTTTCTGGCTGAGAAAAGGGTACTATCATCTATCTCATTTGAAGAGTAAATATTTTTGACTTTTTACAAGGCATGGCTACAACATGCACTCTCAGTTACCCTTTATCCCCTCTTGTTTTTGCAGTTTTTTCTTTGATTTCAATAGATTTATAGTTTAATTTTTTACAAACCATTTTATTGCTCTACCTCAGTGCACTGCACCAAAGTTAACATTCAGACATTTATAAACACATTAATCCAAGCCACAGCATCAGTGGGGTCTGACAGAACCTTCTCATCCTTGTGACCACCTTCAGAAGCTAAGAAGACAGATTCTGCTATTAGACATCCAATGTTTTTGATTAGCTATATGTTTTTATATAAATTCCTCTCCATCCATTTACTGTATAAAAAGTGCTGTCTGACATTAAAGAGACTTATAAGCCAAAAAACTATTTAACAGCCAAGGTAACCAGACATGGATTTATAGATCTGCTCCACTTTCAAAACACTTCAGGTACACTTCATTTTGCACCAGCATACTTGCACAACTTTGTAAGTGGAAACACAAGTCAAATATAAACATGAATCCAATTCCATCTCAAAAGTGCTCTATTGGATTGAGAGCCAGTGAACGTGGAGGCCATTTGAGTACAGTCAACTCATCATCATCATATTCAAGAAACCAGTTTGAGATGATCTGAGCTTTGTAGCATGGTGTATGATCCTGCTGGAAGCAGCATTCAGAAGATTGGCACATTGTGGTCTTTAAGGCCATAAAGGCATAGACATGGCCAACAACATTATTTAGGTAGGCTGTGGAGTATAAACGATGCTCAGTTGGTACCACGGGCCCAAAGTGCGCCAAGAAAATATGCCCTGCTGGATTATACCTTCACCAGCAGCCTGAACTATTAATACAAGGCAGGATAGATCCATGTTCTCATGTTGTTTATGCCAAATTCTGATCCCACCACCTGAATGTCACTTCACAAATCAAGACTTATCAGAAAAGTCAATGTTCCAAGCTTCAATTCTGGTGAGTTGTAGCCTCAGTTTCCTGTTCATAGCTGACATGAGTAGCCCCCAATGAGGTCTTCTGTTACTGTAGCACATCTGCTTCAAAGTTCAACATGTTGTGCATTTAGAGATCCTCTTCTGCATTTATTGGTTGTGACAAGTTTTGATTTGAGTTACTGTTGCTTTCCTGTCAGCTCGAAGCAGTCTAGCTTACTAGATATTTTCTCTTTTTCGGACCATTCTCAGTAAACCCTAGAGAGGGCTGTGTGAGAAAATCCCAGTAGATCAGCAGTTTATGAAATACTCTAGTAGTCCCTCTGGCACCAACAACCATGTTCCTAAGTCACTTAAACCACCTTTCTTCCCCATTCTAATGCTTGGTTTGAACTTCACCAGGTCATCTTGACCATAGCTACATGTCTAAATGCACTGAACTGCTCCCATATGATTGGCTGACAGAGAAATATTTGTGTTAACAAGCAGTTAAACAGTTGTACCTAATAAAGCAGTTGTGCATGTATATATGACTGCTACTTATCCAGCGCGGTGGTTCCTAAACCTCGTTTGCCATGCCCCACTTCAAAAGCCAAAAAAAGTTAGTGCCCCACACAACACTAAACTCTACATTCCACACCCCAAAACTGTATCAATCACTATCAATAAAAAAGGATCCATCCTGAATTTTACTTACATAAAGGTGCGTATTTTCAGCGCAACAGCAACAGCATCAGCAAAGCTTTACTTGCTTCTTTTTCATATAAAAACTATTCTATTCACCTTAGTTTCACTTATTATTTTTCACTTGGTTGTCTGCACCCTACCTGCAGTGGCTCTGTGCCCAACAGTTTGAGAACCACTTATCTAGCAACATTTTAGACACCTTTAGATGCAAATAACTGTAAGGCAAAGATGAGTTTCAACTTCTAAAATACTACTGGGAAAAAAAATTACATCTAGATTTCCCCTGCAATAAAATGCAACAAAGTTACAGTCTGTGCCATTGTAGGCTTCAGCAAGATACCCTGATGCAATTTTAGTGATATTACACACAGATTTTAGAAACAGGTGTTCTAGTTATGCTAAAATTAATTTTAGCCTAAGGGTAAAGCAGCTTAATTATAGCAAAAATATAATTATAAATGCTTGGCTCAATAATAATAATACAATTGTATAACATAATATTTTTTTGTTAAATATTCTGAATTGTGAATTTCCTTGAACTTATAAGATATACCTATAGACTGAAATAAACCTGCCACAACCTGGTGACAAGTGAGTTTGGGTTTGTAGATAGGGGCAAAAGCCACTGCTGTAAAGGAAAGACATGTTTTGTATTTATAACACAAACAAGAGCATAACTGGGAAAATGAAATGCAACACGATAATCATTTTATCCTTGTTTAGATAATGTTAGTAAGGCAAAATTTTGATTGAAAATATCTGATTATTCACCCAGTCACAATATAGGGTGCTGCTCATAAATTGGCTTAGAAGACTTGTCTAGAACTGTAACGGTTAAACAGCAAAACTGCATTATAATGAGATGTTCAAGTCATTTTACAATCACAGTACCTGGCAGTGAGTGCTGACCCACATGGAATAATTTAAGCAAAACAGTGAGCTATGGATGCAAATAGGGGCAGACTGACAGAGGAGCACTTGCTTCCAGTCATACATTCAATGATACTTCCAGCCTGCTTTGGCATTATCAAAAATATGATGATGACTTCAACTGTAACAGTGTTTTCTAAGATTTGTATCAGAAAGTGAGCAGCTGTATGCCCATCATCAAGTTTATTTTTATATTCTAGGCTCTCACATCATATTTTATCTGTAATTTTACAACCCATTCCATGAAAATTTAAAGCATGGATGCTTCAGCTAAAGAACTGTTTGAAACAATGTCTTGTTTTTATTTGTGATACAGGGTAGTAAGCATGAAGGATATGACACAAGCAATCAGGTATCTCAGCTATAGCTATTAGTGCAATAGCAGAAAACATGGCCTGGGGCACAGGATGGGTGTTGGAGGTAGAAGTGTCCTGGAATTCAATACAGCACAATAAAGTAACCACATTTCAGGCAAGACATAAGATAACAACACAACTTAGCTGAGATCATAAGCTTTCATACACACACACACACACACATATACACATACACTACTACTGCAGACAAAAACACACTCGTGTTTTTCTAATGGAGTGGGAACCATCTGCTTTTTAAATGCAAAGGTAAGATAAAAGCTGTTTACCAACATGTAGTTTTGAAAACAAGAAAAGGACACTTCATAGCTGTGGGCAGCTGTGCTGCACTCATACAAAACTAGAAATCAGATGTTTGACTCTTTGTGGTACAGTTATAACCAGACATGGCTGCGAGTAGAACACTACAGGCTTGGATTCCACAGCAGTATTTGTTATAACCCCCTTGAGGATTATAGGAGTTTAAAACTGTTCTCCAGAAAAATTAAAATATGCTTGGTATAGACAGGACAGCACCTAGTCATGCTGTGATTCATAAGTCAAGCCTAGCAAATAAAATACAACATTCAGGCTAAAAGATGCAACTATTAGAGCCACTTAATTAAAAAAATCATAAGCATCCAACCAGGTTTAACAAATAAAGCAGAACAGGCTGACACCATATCAGACATCTATTGTTGTTTGTTTGTGCTCCACTCTTTACCTGTCTGTGAAGTTTTCACATGCAACTGCTTGTACAGCGGTGCACAGCACAAATTCCTTTCCAGCGTTCAGCCTGCCAGACCCTCTCTACCTGCCTCACACAGAACTCCTATACACCAGTCCTATCACAGCTGAGAAGACACTGAGCCATCAGTATTTCTGCACACGTACATACCTCCATTGGTGCAGCCCAGGAAATCCCAGAACTGCATGTTGGCAGTCTGTACGCACAGGCCCGGACCTCTGTTAAATCACAAACGCCTGTAACTGTTCCTCTTCTGCCTCTCCACTTCCTAGTTGCACTGTATGCTGCCACTTATAGGAGGGTGAAAACACCCGCCTACTGATTGTTTTGGACTGACACACCTGGGGGCTGAGTTTCATTTCCAGTCACCTCCTTCTCTAAATGCTTGATTTTCCTTCTCTTGAGACTACTTCTCCCATCATCTGACACAATTTTGTCTCTCATATTCGTGACATCCTACCACCACCACCAGTGAAAGAAGATCAATCCAATATCTGAAATTTTGTTTCCCTATCCCTGCCTCTTCATGTTAGTGGACGTTTTAGGAGAAAAGACAAGAAGAACAGACAGCAGACATGAAAACAAAGCCATTGCTTGTCCTTTTACACATCTCAAAACAACTGCTGTGACATGTGCTATAAAAATAGCAATTTAACACAGACAAAGTCTTGCACATTATTAAACACTTTATTAAGATTAATGGGCATAATGGTTGGTATATAAGCAAATGCACAGAGGAAAAAAGCATACATAATATAGCAAACATTAATGAGTGTTTTAATAATATCTACACAGACAGGCATCCATTGGAAGAGAAGTGATTTCATGAAAACATCAACAAGAGAAATTTCTTTACAATCAACTTTGCCCTTGTCCCTTTTCAGGACTGACAGTTGAACATTTTAAATCATTACTAAAATGAAATCAACTTTGAGGTTATATATTTGGAAAGTGAGCTGATATCATCCCTGCCAGCCTTTTTACCCATGATCACATTGTAATATCAGCAAATACACTTCGGTTTGCTAACCCTGCAGTTTTCCTGGTAGGGGATGTTTGCAGGGATGCGATCTGGGGCAACAGTCACATAAAGGCAGGAAACAAGATGAGAAAACATCAGGAAAACAGACATCTGCAGGAGACAAGACAAGGAAGCTTTGATTCACAAAATCCTGAAATCAAAAGTGAAAAATAACCGACAAATCTCAACCACAGAGCTGTCGGGCACTAAGCTGTGCATGAGGTTTAATTCTGGCAGTTTTAACCCCACATTTAGTTTAATCCAATCAAGCATGCTAAAGGATGATGTGTGGCCCTAAGAACAGGCTCTGTTCGAATATTAATACGTTTCAATCGACCTAGGACAGTGATTAGTGTGCAGTACTGTGACTGACAAGGCAGCAAGCAGCTCCAAACACTTGAGACACTCAGGTTTAAGACAGGGCTGCCCCCTTTTGTCTCCAAACCACTGTGTGTAACAATAAGTCTCAATCTGAGCCACTCATTGCTCAACAAAACACAGCTGTTTTGCAACGGCGTTGTTGCTCTGCATGACATAAATCCTGCTTGGTTTGGACCTTTGCACCTACCGGAGAAACACAGAGGGGTGGTTTCGGCCACTGCACCACTGTCAGTCTGTTAGGAATACAAATGACTTCGCGGTGTCAAAATGACTAGTAATTCATATCTATCACTCCTCAATATTTCCCCTAAAAACTGACGCCAGCTCCCAAAAACACACCCACGCGTATTGCACTGGCGTTAACCCCATTGTCTGTGTGTGTTACCCCCCTTTAATGCTAAGCTAGCTCAGCTAACGGAGGGCTATTCCCACTCAGTCCGCCCCCAGGAGAGATCAATACTCACCCGCTTCAGCCCTGGAGCCCGACCGCACCTACTTTCCGTAACCAGCCACCTTATCCAGTCAGTGTGTTTGAATTTTATTAATACATCCGATGATATCAGAGCCGGCTCTGTGAATGTATCTCTACGCTCAGGGTCCCTCTCCCTGTCTGTTTTTGTCCACAACAGCGCCGTGCCCGGTTGTCGGTGTCCACTGACGCTAGCTGTTAGCGCTGCCGCCGCCGCTGCTCCTGCTGCTGGAGGAGCCTGATCTTTTCCAACATGGCTGCAGCTGGCAGGGCTCATTGACAGGAGGAGAGGGGGCCCTACGTGTCCACTTGTACATCAAGGGTCCCAGAATGCTTTTGCATATGAGATCCAGTTTTACAATCCTTCACCCTCCTCCGTTTCTTTTTCTCATATAAGGCAAAATGGCACAGGAGAATAAAACCACCTCACACTGGTGATGTGAGTGACTTCATGGTCTTTATGGTTAAACAGAGGGCAGTGCAGTATTCTAAATATAAATAAAAACACAATGCAAATGTCCAACAGCAAAATTTTGTTTACACAAGAACACAGAAAACATTTAAATGTTGAAAGTGAGACATTTTATTATTTCATTAAAAATACTAGCTCATCTTGAATTTGATGGCAGCAACACATATCTAAATACCTGGAAGGATGTTCAGCAAAAGGCTGGGAAAGTAAGTGGTACTGAAAAGAAACGGCTGGAGGAACAAATTGAGTCAGTTGGCAACAGTCCAATAATGTGATTAGGTATAAAAAGAGCACCACAGAGAGGCAGAGGTTCAACTATCTGTGAGTAACTTCATCTACAAATTGTGGCGCAATTTCAGAATAATGTTTCTCAATGTAAAATTGCTAAGACTTTGAATATTCCATCATCTACAGTACATATCATTGAATGATTTCTGGAATCTGGAGACATCTCTATGCACAAGGGACAGGGAAAAAAACCAATAATGGATGCTGGTGATCCTCAGGCAGCACTGCATCGATAACAGGCATGATCTGTCATGGAAATCACTGCACAGGCTCAGAAACACTGCCACAAATTACTGTCTGTGAACATAGTTGGGTGTGCTATCAACAAATGCAGGTTAAAGCGCTATCATGCCAAGAAAAATATGTGAACATGATCCAGAAATGCTACCGTCTTCTCTAGTTAGTTTCAAAAGGACTGAGGCAAAGTGGAAAACTGTTGAGTGGTAAGGCAAATCGAAAGTTGGAATTCTTTTTGGAAATAGTGGTTGCAGCATCCTCTGGATTGAAGAGGAGAGGGGCCGTCCAGCATGTTAGCAGCACTCAATTCAAATTCAATAAAAAGCAGTCCAGTCACATGAAAAAGAATGTTTTCACAGGACTCCATGGTCCTAACTAAGTACACCCTTACTGCTTTGGAATAAAGAGGGTAATTAGCAGCCAGGTGCTTGAAATGCATTTTATTAGCTGATCATCAACCACTGTGACCATCTGTATAAAATCAGAAGTTTTGGAAGTTTGCTGGTGGAGCATTCAGGTGTGTGTTAACACAATGCCACAGTCTTCCCATTAGTGAGCATCCCAGGGGCTTGTGCTGCAGCCACAGGACCTAGGCACCATGCAGTCAATGAGTCGACCATGAACTCCCCTGTATACCAAAGGACTCTAGACTCAAATGTGAATCCATCTGTCTAACAGCTAAAGTTTGGCCCAAACTGGGTAATGCAACAGTGCAATGATCCCAAACAAACAAATCTACAACAGAATGGCTGAGCAAAAAAAAAACAAAAAAAAACAAGGTGTTGCAATGGCCCAGTCAGAGTCCAAACCCTGAAATGCTGTGGTGGGATCTTAAGAGAGCTGTGCATAAATGAATGGCCACAAACCTCAGTGAACTGAAGCAAGTTTGTGACGAAGAGTGGGCCACAATTCCTCCACAACAATCTGAGCGAATAATAAACTCATGGCGAAAACCATCACTTGAAGTTGTTGGTGCTGAAGGTAGTTCTACAAGGTGGTTCTGGGGTTTACTTAATTTTTCACAGGACTGCATAGAGTCCTGTGAAAACTTTCTTTTTCACATGACTGTATTGGGAGTTTGTGAATGCCTTGCTGCAAGTAAAGAAGCTGCTCTCCATTTGATCATTAACCAACAAAAGATGCACAGCCATTAAATTAACCTTATTGAGCAAATCACAAATGTCTGTCAATGCAGGTGCAAGTCTTTATTTTTATATTTTAGTTTGTGTTTTCATATGTAACACTGATACCCAGAGACAATAAAGTAAAGGACAAAAAAGATAATTCAACCTACAGACATGCTAGAGCTGATGTCTCATGTTTAAATGAAATCTTAAGAGATTTGAGCCATACATTATTCATCATCATTTTATAATGTGAGGCAAACAAAAGAGGCTTTGAAATAAAGATGCATCTCTCTCTCTCTCTCTCTCACTCACACACACACACACACACACACACACACACACACACACACACACACACACACACACGCACACACACAATTGTTGTGACTTTGATGCTGACTGCCTTTGTGTTTTTTCTTGCTGTGTGTCTCCACTGTCTCACAGCCAAAGCCCAAAACAATCCATCTACTCACAGAGCCTACACACTCAGTCCCACCTACATATCTACTACATTCATGCATGCAGCCAGCTTATATTCATACAAACACAAATTAATGCAGACGTACTCTCAGTTCACAGATTATTTTTATCTACACACGACTGATGCAAATTATGATGCGAGGGAAGGTGACATCTGGATTAACTCACAATATCATGATTGCGTGGTATATGATGGACCAGCAGTGCATCTACTAGGATGAAACATTATCTTTAGAAAACAAATCTGTCAAATATCAACATCATTAAGAAACAAGAGGAGAAAATTGTATGAAACTGTATTAACTATATGCAGTGAAACTCTCTCTGTACTTTGATGGTTTGAATAAAGCATATTTCTGCTGTATTTGTTGAATCATAAAAAGCAAAACATTGTTTAATTTTATTACTTTAAAAATGCTGATGCAAAAGCCAAAGATTTTCTTTTTTGTAGGGACCCAGAAGAGTTCAGATAAATAAATTTTTGTAAAATAATGACTGGCAGTTTAATTTTACATTTTTTGCCAAATTTGAAAATGTTAAGCTTATTGATAATACTGGTTTCCTATTTTATTCTCTTTTGACCTGGTATTTATGCTTTGTGCATGATTTATTTTTTAAACAACAAAAAATAGCTAAATAGCTTAAACAGGTTTAAACCTGACAAACAAGGCAAGATTTCAATAAATAATAATAATAAATAAAATAAAATAATAGGATGTGAGTGTGTAAAGTCAGCGAACATGCAAATAAAAAACAAAAAACAAAAAAACAACTGAATGTGAGGCAAGTTATTATACAATGCAATTGAATCCAGCCACCTGGGAAAGGGATAAAGCCTGATATTAAAATGAACCATAGAGTGGTGCTGGAAGAATGATATTAAAAACTTATGTGGTGGATGAGTTGGTCTCTGCGACTGATTTAAATGCTAGGATTGAGTGTTTTCTGAGTGTTATTTGGCTGCATAAAGTTGAGTAGTGCCAGATTGCTAATATCAAAGCAAGAGTGGAAGTATAGGTTGCCATCTAGTGGTAAATTTGAAGAAGTACTATATATGTTTGAAACGTATTTAAAAGATTCAAAGATTTGTTATAATCTTATAAACATCTTAGTATGGGAGCAACTTGAATCACAGAAAAGACACAACAACAATGTTGATGGAAAACTTTTGACAGTAAAGATACTGTGAATTGATGCTCAGCATGTATTTTTATTTCTGTCTTGGAAAGGAAATGTTATTATTACTTAGCCTGTATTTGGGTCTCTGATTTCTAACAGAAGTACAATCTACAATATCTTACCTTTTTATAATGTCGTTGCTTTGAAGAGCAATTTACTCACTGAGAATTGCACTTAGACAATAACATCAGATTCAAAATGTAGAGTTAAAAAGCTTGTCCAAACTTGACCTATGACTGTTGTCTGAGATTCAGGTGGGTTATGCTGACAGTGGCTAAGTTCACTTCTTTGTGACTCCAAACTGCCAGCTTTTTCATGTATAAACTTGTGATCATCACATCCAACCACACCAAATCAGATTTCATGCCACATTTTTTTTGCAGTAGTCCTATCTAAGAGCTGTAAACAAGATTACAGTAAAAGCTACCCAGAGCCATCCTAAAATGCAAGTCATCCTGTGAATATCTATCCATCCTTTTGTTGTTTTTAACCACTCTTCCAATTCAGGAGAACTGGAACCTATCCCAGCTGTCACAGGGCCTGAGGTGGGGAAGACCTTG
>VUQH01052863.1:19341-36752 GCA_015106775.1 Etroplus canarensis | reverse complement strand
CTCAGCCATAAGCTGTTTTCCATCTTATTGCAATCAACTCTCACCCTCTTGCCACTCATTCCCCGAGTTCTGCTGTTTATTAGCTGCAGTGTTGACCACTATAACTCCAACTTTCATTTAGTAACAGAAGGACAAACACATCTAAATATCTGCAGTGCATATGCCTTATATTTTGGAAGTTGTACAAAAAAGAGCCTAAGTAATCAACCTGTAATTAGAAATCCGAATTGTGTAATTTCTGCTCCTTTTCTTAAAAATAATGCCCTAAAATTTCTTTTTAGGGCATTTTGTATCCTTAGCTACTCCCTTGTATTCTCCCCAAGGGGTCGCAACAGTGGATTAATCCACACTGGACATATTAGCTGGGAGTGACCAGAATGGACGGATTAGAAATGAGTACATCAGAGGGACAGCTCAAGTTGAGAAGTTTGGAGACAAAGTCAGAGAGGCAAAGCTGAGATGGTTCAGACATGTTCAGAGGAGGGATAGTGGATATATTGGACAAAGGATGTTGAAGATGGAGCTGCCAGGCAGGAGGAGAAGAGGAAGACCAAAGAGAAGGTTCATGCATGTAGTGAAGGAGGACATGCAGAGGGTTGGTGTGAGGGATAGGGTAAGATGGAGGCAGATGATCAGCTTAAGACCCTTAAGAGGAGCAGCCAAAATAAGAAGAAGACGACGAAGAAGAAGGTAATTTGGCAGACGTTTTATGCTGGATGCCCTTGCTGATACAGCCCTCCATGGTGAGAGGGACTTGTGTCCCCCACCTAGAATCTAATCAGGGACCTTTCACTTGGAAGGCGAATGTGTAAACCACTACGCTACAGGGATTATGTATATTTCTTTTTCTGCCAGAGACTTAAAAACCAGCCATGATTAAAAAAATCAATTACAGTCCTTTATTCTATAATTTAAATTTTCTTCTAGTCACATGAGCCTTCACACACACTGGCATTTTTTTCTGTTTCCTCCTGCATTAAGTAGCACGTGACAATATAGGTCATGAAATAAAACGCTGGCAACATCATTTCGCCCATCTTCATCTATGTTTGATAGTGGCAGGAAAATGTTGCTTTTTAATAGCAGAACGGCTGCCATCATGTATGTTTTATTTATGTAGTTAAAGCAGCTTGGCAGTGGCATAATCACACAGCAAACACAAACAAGCAAAAAGGTTGCTCTGATCCACATGATAAGCAAGCCAGCGTTCATTTGGCGTGAAAAATTTGCATCGATAATATCAGGTCCTTTTACTGGTAAACGCTCACCTATGCCCACTTGTTGTTTTGTCTGCTTGCTGCTTTAAAATAAGGGATGAGCACACTGAGTGTAAACCAAAGCTATGCTGCAGCTGACCCTCAAGGTAAAAAACTAGCCAACAGACGCTAATACACTGCATAAAGCTGTAGGCAGCTGCAGAGTTAGCTGCTAAGTCTTTCTGAGTTCATTAATATAAGTGAGCCTGAGCGCTGTTGAGCAATTAATGGTCAAAAAGAAGAGTCAAAAAAGAGTATAGTAGCTTTAAATAAAATAACATAAATGCAAAGTTTCTGCACTGGGTCCTGGATCATGCAGGTTTTTAGGTCCCTGCATGATCTGGGACATCAATATCTTTCTGATATGCTTGTAATATATTAATCTTCTCGACCCTTCAGGTCATCTGGAATAGAAGGTCTGATGTCCACCAGTACTGGTGAAGCCATTTTTTACCTTTTTTTTGCTCCAAAACACTAGAACAGCCTGCCAAATCCTGTTAAGTGTGCTCTAACATTTTGCGTGTTTCAAGCACAATTCCTGTAAGGTTGCACTTTTCAGTGGTCTGGCTCCCAGTCTTAACTATTAGTTAACCTTATTTTTGACTATTTTATGGATTTTAAATTACAGTTTTGATCATTTTTATGGGTTTACTCTTCAGCCTTCATCCTATGTTTTACTTAATTTATAGCCACTCCATATATTTCTTTTAACTTTAATTCTGATCATTTTTTACTTTTGTACAGTTGGTTTATTATAATTTATCATATTACATTTCTTTTTTTAAGGATTTAGCTTACAAGTTTTATAATTTTTATAATATTATTGTTTATTTATTTTTTGTTTTTTGATTGGTGATTTCCATTTTGTAATTATAGTCACATGAAAAGGAAAATTTTCACATGACTCTTTGCAGTCCTGTAAGAAAGTATAACTTTACTGCTTTTATAAGAGTTAAGAGGATAAGTAGCAGCCATGCGCTGCTTATCAAATGCATTTGCTTGATCATCAGCCAGTGTGACCCCCTCTAAAAAGCAGAAGTTTTCCTGGTCCAGAACATTCAGATGTGCGTTAAAACAATGCCACAATCCTCTTGGTAGTGTAAATCCCAGTAAATTCACCCCAAGGTCAGACCTTTCAATGTTCAGAAATTCCAAAAAACTCAAGAGGTATCTGAAATGTACCTCTTGAGTTTTACTGTCATGAACTAACTGAGGAGGTTAAATCATGACAGTAAAAATAGAAGAAGACTGAACAAGTATGGCTTGCTTGGAAGGGTTGCCAGGAGAAAGCCTCTTCTCTCTAAAAAGAGCATGCTAGCACAATCCAGGTTTGCAAAGTTGCATCTAAACAAATCACAAAACTTCTGTCCTTTGGACAGACAAGAGCATAGTGTAGCTGTTTGGCCAAAATGCACAGGACCACGTGTGGCAAAAACCAAACACATCATATAAGCTCAAATGCCTCATACCATCTGTCAAGCACATTGTGGAGGAGTGATAATTTGGCCTTTTTTGCATACACAGGACCTAAGCACTTTGCAGTCATTGTGTCAACTATGAACTCCTTTGTATGCTGTAGTATTCTAGAGTCAAATGTGAGGCCATCTGTCTGGCAGCTAAAGCTTGACTCAAACTGGATCATGCAACAGTACAATGATCCCAAGCACAGCAGCAAATCTACACCGGAATGACTGACATAGAAATGCATCAAGGTGTGACAACTGCCCAGTCAAAGTCCAGACCTCAACCAAATTGAAATGCTCTGGCAGGACCTCAAGACAGCTGTGCGTAAACGAATGCCTGCAAACTTCAATGAACTGAAGCACTGTTGTACAGAAGAGTGGGCCACATTTCCTCCACAATGATGTGAGAGACTGATGATCATACAGAAAATTATTGCTTTAGTTAACTGCTGCTAAAGGTGAGTCTACAAGCTACTGAATCATGGGGTTCAGTTAGTTTTCACAGACCTGCACAGAGGCCTGTGAAAACTTTTTTTTTCACATGACTTTATTTCATTGATTCACTTGCTTTCAGCTGTCTATACAGTGCGATGCTGCAATCTCTATGGTAGCCTTATTGTGCAGCACACTGGGCTTCCCCCTGAAATGAAATGTGCTATATAAAGTTTTACTTGCTTAGTTAAAACAAAACATACAAGAATTCGATTCCATCAAATGTTAGCAACATAATATAATTAGTAAAATGAATGCATAATGTTTAGTGGAACATATTTTGAAGCTTTTGATTGGTTTAACATCTTGAAAAATTAAATTACATTCATATCAACCCCTTGTACCTTGTCAGCAATGAATGCAGTACTGTGACAGAACTGGGAATTTCCTCAATTCCTTCTCTGTGCGCTCAAAGAACACGATCTGTGTTTATTACAGCAAAATATACTGTTGTTCCAGTGGTGAAAGACAGTGGGAGCAGAGAATATTAAAAAGCAGTGCATGTGGAGTTAGAACAGAGGAGGTGGAGGGGGAAGAGGTGAGTAATCTTACCATCGTCTCCTGAACCTGAGCCAGCATCTGCAAAGGAGAACAAACAGTTATTAACCAGAGGCTCACACAGCTACAGACATTTGCTGAATAAAGTGCGTGTCTGCATATGTAAGTGTGTGTCTGGACCCATTTGAATATCTGCTTGCGATTGTGTGTATGTACACAAGAGAGCAGCTGTATACGTGTGGGTGTGCTTAAGCGAGATGAGATTTCTCTGAAGACGGTGCAGAAAGTGATGCCGAGAGACAGATTTACAAAGAAAAAAATTGCTGAGAAAACAGAGAGGAGGATGATAGTGAGGTGGAGGATGCACTGACGCTTTGAGCATCACCCAGCTCCCTCATTCTGCACACTGATGAAAACAACTCCAACTGCGGCCCTCTCAGTGGTAGAACTGTGCGAAGGTGCACTGTTGCAAATGTGTTTGTGTGTCAGCGAATCCTTCTCCATGGCTTTCCCACTGAATCTGTGTAAAGCCCCTTCAAACACACTGAGCTTACTGAGCTGCTCAACAATACAGCTGTGAAAGAGATACTCATGAGCACTTCGAGGCTCCGTGTAACTTGAGCTGGCGCATAAAGTGATCTGCTAAAATGCGCAGTGCCAGAGACCAGACGCACGCAGGCCCTCAGAGGGCTGCATGGGGATAAAAGCTCAGCTCTATATGAACACCCATGTGAGAGGGTTTTAAAAGAAAAGGTGTACGTCATGGGGCAAATGTAGTCCCATAAGACATGGAGTCTAATCATCAAGCTGATAATGATACTTTCTTGATACAAGGTTTGGATCAATAAGATGCATTTTCAGTGGGATAAAAACAAGTCGGCATTGTCGAGATTCTTTGAGGACAGAGTAGCAGATGCTCTGATGTGCCAGAGGAAAGTAACTCTTAGACTCATGTTTGACTGGTCTATACATTTTTAATAGTTACTGAATATTTCACATTATTATCTTGAATACTGTATTATGCTTCCAGCCTGGTGACTTGGTTAAAGCCCTAATGTACAGAATTAGTATGTGGTAGATAAGCGGTGTTAAATAATGCACTTTGGAAAGCAGCTTCGAATGCTGCAGTCTCTTCACTCCTCAACCCATGGATCACACTGATGGATATATACTCACCAGACACTTGATTGGAGAGACCTATTCATCTGCTTGTTAATGCAAATATCTAATCAACCAAACACTTTACAAAACAGTACCCAAACATTTGCATAAATAATGAAATGCCTAGAACTCAGCCCACTATGCCTCCGCCTTTAATTTGACACTGTGTGACCTTGACCTTTCACCCCACAATTGTGTAAATGTTCTACCCATCGTAGGTATTTAACCACAAAAGGTTTTGAAAAAAATCCAGCAAACAAGCCAGCTCCTGCAGCAGATAGACAACCTGAAAACATGATGTCTATGCGGCAGGGGCATGATGAAGAATGAGTCAAGCACATATCAGGAGCAACTTGACAGTTAATGCGTCATCCATAAGTACCCAATAACTCCTGATCCAATACTATACAGGAGACATCACTCACAGACCACTTTACAAATACTCTTGTTCAACTGCTTTTTAATGCAAATATCTAATCAGCCAATCCCATAGCAGCAACTCAATGCATTTACATGGTCAAGATGACAACCTGAAGCTCATATTGAGTATCAGATTGGGGAAGAAATATTATTTAAATGACTCTGAATGTGGCATGGGTGCTGGTACCAGATGGGCTGGTCTGAGTGTTTCAAAAACTGCTGATCTACTGGGATTGTCCAGCACAACCATCTCTAGGCTTTACAGAGAATGGTCTGAAGAAGAGAAAATACAGGGCAAAATGCCTTGTTGATGCCAGAGGTCAGAGGGTAATTTTCAGACTGCTTTGAGGTTGTAGGAAGGTAACAGCAATTTCAATAACATCTCGTTACAACCAAGGCGTGCAGGAGAGCATCTCTGAAGGCACAGCATGCTAAACCTTGAAACAGATGGTCGACAGCAGCAGATGACTGCATCAGAAGTCACCCCTGTCAACTAAGAACCGGAAACCGAGGCCACAATTTGTACGGGTCCAACAAAACTGGACAATACGAGAAAAACCTGCCTGCTCTGAGTCTTGATTTCTGTTGTGACATTTGGATGGACGGAGCCATCGTCCCTTGTATCAGCGATTTAGGTGGTGGTGCAATGAGTGTAACTGTGTGATGCTTTCATGTCAATACGGAACAAAATCTCTGAGGAATGTTTCCAGCACCTTGCTGAATCTATGCCATGAAGAATAAAGGCAGTTCTGAGGGCAAAAGGGGCGGTCCAACTGAGATAAAGCAAAGTGTACCTAATGAATTCTCCAGTGAGTGTAAATCGGGGTTGAAAGAATTAACCATCCTCACAGTTGTCACATTTTTTGACAAACACAAACTAGAATCAGAACACCATTAGCACAATGAATAATGCTATGATAACAAAAAAGTCACATAAAATAAATCAAATAGGGAATGAATTATCCATACAATGTTATCTAGATAGAACATTGATTGCAGTGGGACAAGTGGTGTCTGGGTCTTTACTGGGATTACTGTGCAGTGAACTGGTCTAGAAAATTATGATTGGTGATTTGTTCCTCTGAGGACAGATGACAGATATTGCCATTAAATATTTCAAACTGATACACTAACAGAAACAAGATGGTTCATTCAGAACCATTGCCTGGACATTTCTGAACACAGTGACTGGAAGAGTGGAGAAGGGGTAGTACAGATATTGTTACAATTCAAACACTCAGTGTAGAGCTGCAAACACGAGTCCTAAAACCTGCAAATGAGATAGCATTCTCTTGTCTCGAGTCTGCTGGTTTTTGGCTGGATGCTGTAAGCAAAGTCACCAGTAAAAACAAGCTTTGGGCATTTTTATTTCATCCGGCCAAAGTACCAACAAGCGAGGCATCCATCTGTCCACAATTCACAAGAATCATTACTGCTCCTACAGCACTGGTCATATTTCAGTGAATCTTGCACATCAATACTGCCCAAAAGACCATCGGCTGCCCCCTCCCCACTCTAGAAGATCTGTACAGTTCTCACTGCCTCAAAAGGGCCCATAATACACTCAAAGATCCATCTCATCCTGGGCACTCCCTGCTTGAGCTGTTGCCCTCAGGCAGACGATTCAGACAGATTAAAAAATAGTTTTCACCCAAAAGCAATAATAGCACTCAATGCTGCAAAAACTTGATTCCATGTGCAATATAGAGAATGCGTGTATCTTCAGCCGCTCCCTTGTATTATTCCCAAGGGGTCGCCACAGTGGATTATTTTTGCATTGGTAATTTGTCAGAAGTTTTACACCAGATGCCCTTCCTGATGCAACCCTCCATTGTGATGTGCAATTTAGAGAATGATCATGCAATATCAGTGGAAAATCTCTTGGGTGTGTATGTAAGTGGCACCATGCGTTTTATATTCTTTTTAGAATTTTAGTTCGATTTAGCTTTTGTTTTTAGATGAAAGCAGCACTTTGAATTTTGTTATACATGTACAGTGACAAAAAAGATAATTCCAACAATGACCACCTTGTGAGCCTTCTCCCAAACTGTGCTCGAGGTCAAGGACAAAGTTGTAGTTGCCATTTTTGTGCATGAAGACTTTAAGAATATTGGTCTGGATAGTAAACTCATAAAACAGGTGTTTGCATGTGCCCCTCTGCCATCTATACATAAATTCCATCGTTAGATACATTTACAGTATGGCATAATAATGAATTAAGCTAGAGCTGTGGCTGTGGAGTGGCATCCAGCCCTGGCGGTCAATAACTTTCTTTTTGTCTTCACACCTTACAATAACCTGGAAATTGTAATGGATTGTGAGCCGGATGAAATACTACTACGATGAAATACGTTCCACAGAGTTTATTTTCTGCAATAATACACAAATTTACGGACAAATCTCACTGGCTTTTGCTGCTGACCTATGAGGCTGCACTCGTTTTGTTTCTTGGTTTCCGCGCCAAGTTTTTTAAAGAGTATTCAAAAGATTGAATGTACCTTCGGCTGCTTCCTTGTATTTTCCACCAAGGGGTCACCGCAGCTGATTAATTCGCATTGGTAATTTGGCAGAGGTTAAAAAATACGGCAAAGTCAAAAAATGTCATGTTTTTAAATAAATGTGGAAATAAAGGAATGGAAGTTTGGGTTGGGGATGAGGTCCTACCCCAAGGAGTTCAAGTATCTCGGGGTCTTATTCAGGAGTAAGGGGAGGATGGAGCGGAAGACTGACAGAAGGATCGGGGCAGAGTCTGCAGTGATGTGGTTGTTGTACCGATCTGTCGTGGTAAAGAGCGAGCTGAGCTCTAAGGCAAAGCATTTGAGGTGTTTCAGGCAAGTCCCTCTGGGAAGAGACCCCAGGGCAGCAGACCCAGGACACGCTGGAGAGACTACTGTATGTCTCCCAGCTGGCCCGACTGAAGAGCTAGAGGAGGCGGCTGGGGAGAGGAAAGTCTGGGCTTCTCTGCTCGAAATGCCGCCCCCTGGAAAAGCTGTAGATGGCAGATGGACAGAAGGACATAAGTTTGAGAATTCAGAGATGTATTAAAAAAAAAATTAACATGAAAAACAAGAGGAAATATTAAAGTTAGTATACTGATTTTAGGTCAGCAATCAAATTTACTCACACCAGAGCAGCAAACCAACTCCTTTATACAAAAAGGTCAGATTTCCTTGAGCTGGATGTCTTCCACTGAAGTAACATCCAGATGACACCAGAGACATTGTGTAAATCAACTTGCAGCCATAGTTTACCTGTTATAAATATGACTGTTTTCACATTTTCAGCAGAACATTGCTTACTAAGCAGCACTGAGATAGAGGATGCTCAAAGTGTCTGAAATCAAATTGTCTCAGCAAAGAAGGGATTTCTCAGCATCAAATCACAGCTAGATGGAAGGTTCCTAAGGTGGTTAGTGCGCGGCATTCTACAAAACTACGGTAACTGGATCTGCTGTATTCAAAAGAAGAGATAAATATAACAACTTTGAAGAGTGATAATAAAGCAACTTAATCACAGATACATTATTTGCTAAATAAAGAAAGAAGAATTCTTTATTTTAAAAGTCCTGTCAAAACAAGCCTTTCGTGTTGTGGTCTCAGAGGACAAAGATCATCTTTAAATCACTTCTCAGGAGAAAACACATATGAGCACTTCACAGTGGATGATTGAAAAATGTTTAATTCATTGATGAGTCCAGCTTTTTATTTGTGGCAGTAACAGAAGAGTGCACAGTTCTCTATGCCTCCGCTGTGGATTTTAAATCAAACAGCTTAAAAAAGAAAGTGTTGGATTAACTGTTTAGGAATGACAGCCTTTTTTATACATATTACCCTGTTTTCAGATGCTGAAAAGAAATTGAAAAGTTGACTGACAAGCAGTTTCTTGGCTAGCTGAGGCCTGTTCCATTGCTATTCTAGGATAAGATCTGGAGTAGACCTCCAACGTTTGGCTCCCATTTGGCAGCTGTTCAAGGGAAGCAGAGGTCCAAAGAGCAAGTGAAGGAGGCCATCATTAGGCTACAAAAACAAAATTGGCCTACAGGTTAATTTGTTCAATTACCTCTGAGCCTCTGAAAATGGGTGATTATGTATACATATGGCTGCAATTTCCCAACAGTTAATGCAATACTTATCGATACGTATGCGATACATATCTTTGAATTAAAGCCGGAAGTGTGCACTTCAGTTACATTATGTTTGCTTCATTTAGAATCAGCTGTGGTGGTGTACATTTGACAAACTGCAAAAGCAAAAAAAGTGCAATTTTCCAAATACTTATGGATCTAACTAATTGACTTAAGCAGACAATTGAGAATTGGTGGGAATGCTTAGATATGACGGTGTTTTGCTACTCTGCATTTGGCCACTTGCATCAAATCAACTCCACCATGACCAAGAAGAAGCAGCACTCCATCCTTCAGCCCTCTGGTTTGCACCTTTGTCTAGAAGGACTCATACTGCATTATGATCATAACCTCAAACACACCTCAAAACTTTGAAGATCTACCTGGAGACCAAAGAAGACCAAGGAGTGCAGATTTTCAAGGACTTACCTCCACAGTCGCTTGACCTCCACCCTTTTAAACATTTAAGAAGGCACTTGAAGACTTTGTGAAAAACCCAATAACCCATCGTGCCCTGGAATGAAACTTTTATATTCCAAACCAGCTGGAGTTCAGTGTTTTCATGGAACATTTGTGCTGAAATTTTTGAGGTATTTTTCAGAGATTGAATAATCTTAGAATCTGTTAAATAAACGCAACATAAAAGCATCTTCACTAGAGGCCTCAGATTTTGGACCTTATGATTTATACAACACCTTTTTAAGGTATAAACAGATTTTAGTAACACTGGCTGTAGGTACAAACTTTTTTTTGTTTGCTGAAAGAAAAACTCGGTGAATACTCTACAAAAACTATTCTGCCTTTCTCCCTTTTAAATCCACGCAATTTCACTGACCTTGGAGCGTGTGGGACACAAAATGTGCAGTGTTTCATGAAAAGGCTTAGCTTTAAGGATCAGGATGAAGTCAGAAGGGGTTCATGGGAGATCAATAAAAACCTTTAGCATCTGTACAAGGTCAAAAGTTTGAAGAGGAAAAAGACTGACATTAGAAAATAGAACAAAACAGCAGGGGAGATGGGCACAAGCTTACATTTCTTCCTATTGGCTGCCAAATGAAGGGTCACAAAGAGGAGATACCACACAGATTTACTTTGTGAGAGGCATTGGAGGGTGAGAGAGAGAGCAGAGAAAGAGCGCATCAATAGATGATAGATTTTTTTCTTTTTTTTTTAAAGTTTCAGAGCAATTGATTAGAAGAGGTGCGAAGCAGAAAGAAGAAGAGAGGAACCTTCCAGGGGAAACTGTTATTAACCTCACTGAGCTGCTGAGTCTGTACTGCACTGCACACAACTTGCACACACACACAAGGACACGCACACCCACGCACGCACGCACGCACGCACACACACAGACACACACACACACACACACACACTTTTCCATCTTCTACTGTAAATAAGTCATAGAAGTCAGACTTAACTGTGTTTCAGTCCTGGATTACAAGAAAGAAATCTAATTTTCTAGTGATTGTTTTCTCCTGAGATATACATAATATGACATAAACCAGCAGGTAAGCAGTACCACTTGGTTCCTGGAAAACCTTCAAATAACTACAATAGTATAGCGGTTTAGATGCAAAGGCGACCTGTGTGCAATATTTTCACCGGGGATGCAAAGAGAACTTCTTCATGCTCAATTATGTCCAGCTTTAGAAGACACAGGGCATCGGCTCAGGCTTTGAATTAATACGGGTGGCACTACAAAGTGTGTGGCGATGGACAAAATGCATCTGGGTTTCCTTGCAATGTCCCCAATGTCTTCCTTACAATGTTATAATTTATAATATGGACATAGCCACCATGAAGTCAGCCATAAGTGTGATCCTGTTCTGAAGCCCTGAGCTGAACGTTTTCTGTCGCCATCGCAGTGATTAGCCCACACACATAGATAGTCCTCCTGTCTGACTGAGTATAATTTACAAAACGACCTGAAGCTATAGTACACAGATGAATGTATTGGGCCCTCTATATATTCCACCAACAGTAGCTTTCATGACATCCCATTCTATATCCATAGGCATTAATGTGAAGTCTGTCCCTGCTTTGTAGCTAGAATAGCTTCCACTTTTCTGTGACGTTTTTCTACAAGGTTTTGGAGCTTCTGTTGGATTTTTTACTCATTAATTCAGAAGAGCGTTTGTGAGTTCAGACAGTGATGTTGGACGGGATGGCATGGCTCACAATCTCTGTTCTAGTTAATCCCAAAGATGTTGGATGGGGTTGAGGTCAGGGCTCTGTACGGGCAGATAAAGGTCTTCTACACCAAACTCATCCAACCAAGCCTTTATGGATTTTACTTTGTGCACTGGGGCACAGTCACACTGGAATAGAAAAGGGGCTTGCCAATTTGTCCAAAATGTCCTCGTAGCATTATCCCTCCCCCACCAAATGTTATAGCTGGCATAATGCAGAGAGACAGGTAATGTTCTCTTGGCATTTGCCAAACCCAGAGTGCCAGATAGAGAAGCGTAATTCATTATTCCACAGAGCACATTTCCGCTGCTCCAGAATTCAGTGGCTTTACAACACTCCATCAGATGTTTGGCATTGTGCTTGGTGACGTAAAGCCTGTATTCAGCTGCCTGGCCATGGAAACTCATACCATGAAGCTTCTGGTGCACAGTTTTATTAATTTTAATTTCAAAGGATGTTTGTAACACTACAGTTATTGAATCAGCAGAGCAGTGGTGACTTATACACATTATGGACCTTATCACATTACTTTACTTGGTCTGCCACTTCGTGGTTGAGCTATTGTGGTTCCTGAATGCTTCCACTGTGTAATATAATTATTTAACGTAGGTGGTGGGTTAACTGGGAGGGGGAAAAAAAAAAACACCACCTGACTTGTTGCAGTGGTGGAACCCTGCTACAGTACCAGTCTGGAATTCAGACCCATTCTTTCACAAATGTTTGGAAAGGCAGCCTCCGTGGCTAGGTGCTTGAATTTATACACCTGTGGCAATGGGACTGAATGAAACAACTATATTAAATGATTAAGAGATGTGAACCAATACTTTTGTCCATATAGTTTACCATCTGAGATAGCAAATTCATCAGAAAAGTGTTTACCGAGGTCACACAAAAAATGGAGCCCAGGGCCCAGTCCAATAAACTTCAAAACAACTGGAAGTATTTTTCCAGTTGCCCACTGAAAATAATGCAGGTTAAAGACAGTTCCACACTGGCTTCCCAGGAGAGGACAGAACAAAAGAGGCAGAATGTTGATAATTCAGCTAGATGGAACTATGAAATGGGGCAGTCAACCAATACCACGCATGCCATTGTTGTGAAAGCGAGCAAGAGTTGATCAGCGACCAACGACTCTCAGTCATGACAAGGCAATATTTTATGAATCTACAATTTCCTCATCTAACACAGTGGCCATTGTAATAAACCAAAATATCATGTAGGTGGAACTTGATCTAATGGGTTTAGTTTTCACATCTAGGGTCGGCTGTAATCGTTGCTTATGGCGTGTGTAGCATCATCGTGCTAAGATCTAAAGAGCTCTCTAATGTGCTGACAAAATGGTTTTGAATGCCTACAGTATGAGTTTAAGCATTTAAAAGATGTCCAAAGAGGAGATTATAAAAAAGAAGCCTTTAAGAGATCCAAAATTTCATGAGAGGTTGGGCAGGTAACTCTTACGACTGTTGATATCAATAAGAAAGCAAATGAACACATCTAACCTTCATGAAAGGCATGCGAGGAAAAGGTCTTTGCCATCCAAATAGCAAACTGCAGTCAGATGGTGAACTCACAGACATACAGAACAGAGGCCTTATTACCTCCCCCGAGGAGGTTATGCTTTTGTCGGCAGTGGTTTGTCTGTTTGTTTGTCTGTGTGCAAAATAACTTAAAAAGTTATGAACGGATTTGGCTGAATTCTTTGTTTATGGATTTGGCCTCATAAAAGGAAGAGGTGTTTAATTTTTGGCAAGAATCGGGTGATGGGATCATGCCAAACAAAACATCCTGAAATCAATAACTATTGAAGTAATAATGATATCAGATATCAGTATGCATTCGTGACCATCAAAGACACTATGATGATCGTGCCTTTGATGCTGATGCCTTGGATCATGCTTGGCGGAGGTCTGCACTCTATGAGTGCTGTTCTAGTTTCTAAAGCTAAGATCATTACTAAAAGTGTACATATAAACAAATGCTGAAGATAATGTGCATGAAAAGCTAATCAGGTTTATAAAACCATGTGTACGCACACCTGCAGGCAATCATCCGTTTATAAATCACAGTCCGCACATAGTCATCTGGCAGTGGCAGTGCATCAGTCATGCAGCATTACGCATGAGTGTCACAGAAATATTTATGTGCTTATAGCAACTAAACTAATTGATTTACAGAGTTACAGAATGACTGCAACAATCAGTGGTGAGAGGTACATTTTATTTATTTATTAATTTGAGAACTTTTTTTTTTGGAGAACTCGACTTACATTATGATCACGACTCATAATGAGGACATGGTGTGCACTGATTTTGCGAGAACTGTCAGTGTCACTGTTTCTAGACTTTGCTAATTTACACAATCTTTACGTATGTGCAGGTAGTGAAGATATGCTGGGTGAGGTGACTGGAGAAGGTGGCGTGTGAGTGGCAGCCACTGTGGCGTCTCCTCTGCGCCTGACATCACAGTCATGTTCACTGTGCTGATTTCACACACAAAAACGAAATGAAAACCAACAGTGTCCTTAGGTATCTAGGCAGGGAATTAGAAACTGTCATTAAAACTAATTATGTTCTGTTGTAACAAGGAGAAACAAAAAAAAAAGAGGACATGGACCCTGAGGGGTAAATGTGTAGCTAGCGTATCAAGACTATCATGCAGAAAGGGTCCCATCACAGACCTGTGTCTTCATCATCTTTTAGCTAACCTTCCCCATGCTGACTGTTATTCATAATAACTTCATATACACACCTTAAGTAAATATTCACGGCTTACACTACTGTGCAAAAGTCTCAAGCCACCCCTTATTTCTGTTTATGTTGCTAGAAAAATGGGAAATAGGTGCAATGATTCAGTGAAACATGAAAACATAAACAGAAATACAGTACATAAGGCAAAAACAAAGTTTGTACATTTCTAACCAGCTTGAAAGTCAATATTTGGTATGACCACGTTTATTCTTCAACACAGCCTAACTTTCTTTAGCCAATCAGATGTTTTCCATGGTGGATGAAAATCTGACGGGAATTTTCTGCGTTCACAATTCGATCAGTTTTAACAAGATCCCCAAACCTGCAGGCCAAAACCATGACAGTGCCTCCACCTACAAATGACTGTAGGCGATCACCGTTGTACCTCCTCAGTACATACTGACAGATTCGTTGCTCCATAAGACCTGTTGCCACTTATTTTTATTCCAGTTCTTATGTAGTTTGGCATATCTCACTCTTTTCTCCCTGTTTCCCTTCCTTAAGAATGGCTTTTTGACAGTCGCACTTCCAATGAGACCATTTCTCACGAGGGTTTGGTAAACAGGAGATGGATCAACTGAAGGCCCAGATGCATCTCTCAGGTCCTGAGTCTGATCTTGGCTGGATTTTTTTCCTATTTCTTAGGAAAAAGACTTTCAGATACAGTTCACCTGCTGTAGATAGTTTTTAGGCCTGCCACTGCTTCTTTCATCCTCCACGTCTTCAGTTTCCTCAAATTTTGTAACGACACAGTGCACACCATGCTGAGATATGCCAAGTTTACTAATAGTTCTTTTGGATTCACCTTGTTGCTTCAAAAATACTATTTTATGCTTGTCAAACTGTGTTATCGCTGACTCTTTTTGAAGAAATAAGAACAAATGATGCATTTTTGCAACAGGCTGCTAGTAACAAAGTGCCAAGAGACACATTTTCAAATTGGTTCTTTCTAAGTTGTGATATGACACAACACTGGTTCATCGTTCATGTTAGGTGCCTTTTTAATGCTTAAATGATTCATAGGTCAATGTTAAGTGGTTTAACCAAAAAACAAACCCATTCCTTTGAAGATGATCAAGTACAAGGACTGGACTGAAAATGAGTGAAAAAATAGACAGTGTCCAAAGAAAACCTTCGAAAGACCATCAGAAATCCTGGAGAAATATTGCTCAGGACCACCTTAAACCATTCCAAGAAAGTCAGACTCCTTGGAAGCGAAATATAAAGCAATGAGTGGTGGCTCAAGACTTTTGCACCGTCCTGTATCAAATCATGTTGAGTGTTATCTGCTTAGAGTTGAACCCATCAAAGCTTTAGCTTATCTACTTCATTCATCCTTGACATCCAACGTCAACGACGTTCTGTAGTTGGCATACAGTTGCTGGTTTCTTCAGTACTCTTGCCATTTTTTGCAGGAAGAAAGTTTTCCCGGCCTTTAATACACAAGCGATCATTCTGGAGAGTTCCCAGAATCAGCTCTTTTTCCCATTCGAGCCTTGTTGATAGACCTGCTTCAAGTTAAATCGTCCCTGCTGCTCTGCAGCTCATCTGGACCTCTCACCTTGATGGAGGGCATCAAGCTAAATTATCTGCAGTGATCAATGATGCATTAGATTATCATTACTTAATGTAATTGCTTTAAATTCAGACAGACTTCTCAAATAACTACAAATGACAGGATTTTTTTTGGTACACAGAGAGCGTGTGGCGTATTGACTCCTCCTGTACTGTATGTGGAATTATGCTGACACCACTGGACTGATTCTAATGTCTGCTGAGAGCTCCTTAAATCATCTGCCAAACATATGGCTCCTGTCATCTGTCAGTGCTCAGCCACTGCAGTCACACGAAACGGTGATTAAACATGCCATCGACATTTTAACAATGCGTCAGTTAAATGCTCTCCCACCTTTCCATTTAATGACTTCCCGAAAGTTATGCGGTTCACTCCATGAAGTGAGTTGGAAATACCGTGTTTCTGCTTGCCTTAGCTTAACTCTCTCCTGTGGGGAAAATAGACTGCTGGGTTTGTTTCGCTTTGCTAAGCTAATGCTTAACTGCTCCTCTCTGTGCTGGGCTAGCACCTGATGTGATAGGAAAGTGGTGCCATCCTGTTCTAATCAGCTTTCGCTGGCTTTGTAATGCTGAGAGCTCTTCCTTCTATCGACTTTTAGATCAGGACTGACTTATGTGTTGGTGACACAAAGGTAAGAGAGTCCAGAATCGAGTGTAAATGAGCTTTCTCTTCCCACACTGTAAACGTCAGTGAACTAAATGCTAGAATACCTCACTTTGTCAAATGCAACAACCCATGATAGAGCATCGTGGCTAAAATATGAGTAGCAAAAAGATGTTCCTGCCTACTCACACTTTGTTTTTCTGACAGTATTTTCCACTCAGATGCTCCCTCTGTAAATATTGTGCTAGTCAGGGTTCAGTCCTTTCTTTATTCATACTGTAAGTAACTTACCACCAAGCACCTTCTCTGCTACAGCAACGATTAAATGGGGCTGTTATTTTGTCTATTCCTTGGAGCCATCACAGCATGAAACCAGCACCTCAGCGGGTCTCCTGTTTACCGTTTGGAACGGCAGCAGACTCCAACGTCTGGCCTCTTGGCCTCAGCAGCATCAAATAGGTTCAGTGAGCACAAGGGAAGCACGGAGGTCTGTCATGTACAGTAAACATAAGAAGAAAGCTGGTAATGTAAAAAGATGTGTCAGCTGGACTTAGAAATGCAGTACGCTGTTGTTTTCGTATTTATCTTTTCATCAGTGAGAAATTGGGATTTGCAATCGGTGGGGAGCTCTGTGGTTTGAGGACAAGTACGGGTGCACAAGCACAGGCTCTTCTCCACAGACTGCAATGCTGTGCCACCATTTCACAGTCTTGGAATGAAATTCGGGAAATTCAGCTGATTATGAGCTGTAACTTCATGGCTAAGTGTCACTAAATTCTTTAAAATTTACAAAGGAAAGCACATCTACACAGTCTCATTCTGATTTCAGGTCGGTGGCAGGCAGTCATGGCTGCCTTTTTAAGTGTATTTGTTTTATAA
>VUQH01052863.1:2979-17979 GCA_015106775.1 Etroplus canarensis | reverse complement strand
ACTGTCCAACAGTTGAAGCTTGGCCGAAATGCAACAGGACAGTGACCCCAAGCACAACAGCAAATTTACAACCAAATGGCTACTGTAAAAAACAAAAGAATCAATGTGCTGCAATGGCCCAGTCGAAGCCCAGACCTCAACCTGATTGAAATGTTGTGGCGGCATTGTAACAGAGCTGTGCATAAATGAATCACTGCAAACCTCAACGAACCGACAACGCTCTAAAGAAGAGCCAAAATTCTTCAGCGATGATGTGCAATGCTGACAAAGTCATAAAGAAAATTATTACTTCAAGTTACTGCTGCTAAAGGTGGTTCTAAAAGCATTTAGCAGCTACAGATACAGATTTTCTGCGTTGGGTTTTACTGAAGGCTAAAACATAGCTTAATGGAAAGTGTAGAAACATAAAATCAGATTAACGCTAACATTTGTTTGTCATATTTGTTTAGGTAATGTTAGTAAACACTGACGCCAGCATAAACCCTTGGCTGCTGAAGAAGATCCTGTGATATGATTAAAAGTTTGAGAAAATAATTCCATAGTGATGTAGTTGTTTTCCCAAAAAAATCTATTGCTTTATCAAGATTTTGTTGTTGTTTTTTTTTTCACAATTTCTTTTCTCGAGCAGTCTGGTTCATGATGTCTCTCACCTCAGCAAGGGAAACAAGTATTGGTGCAGGCGAGCTGACATATATCCATTATAGAGTGTACTGTTGCTGCTAATGGGATTTTCGAGGATGGAAATGGAAAGGAGGATGGGGAGACACAGGGAGAGAGTCGGAACAGGAGAGAAAATAAGGTTCTGTTGCGGTGGATGCACAGTCAGATAGTTGTGGCACTTGCATTCTTTACCCTTAGTTGCTCGTAAAACTGGTATTCATGGCATTTTAACATATTCCACTGCTGAACAGATTTTAAAGGTGAGCGTATCAATGAAATGGATAAGTGCTGTAGAGAGCAGACAGAAAGGCGTTCAGAAGTAGCTGCCTATCATACTTTTTCACATGAAAGGCTTGTGTGTAAGACTTAACAAAGGTCCCACACAGCAAGACGCGTCTCAGTGAGGGAAAGAGTGGAACTAAATTTAACATTTCACATGGGGAGGAACCTCACAAAACCTTAAAATGAAACACTTTTTTAGAACAATACATTATCTATGGTTTAAAATCTAATGTGGTAATTGTTTAGTTTACTCTTGGTGGGGGAAAAACTGTCTCCAACCACAGTAATTTCATTGATACTGATAGCAAAGACTTCAGGACAAAAACTATCCATGTGAAAGCAGATGAGAGGACTTTAGTATGACCCATAGAGACACCACAGTCACAAAACAATTACCCTTTAACAGGGGGCCCAGTGAGACTGGGTTTTCTGGGTTTCCTGGCTCCCAGCTCCCAAACTGTGTAAAGGGTCTACACTGTAGGCTCATGCAGTAACAGCACCCTGCCTAAAACATTCAGGCTTTTTCTTGCTTTTTCTTTTTCTGAGAATGAGTCTTTGGGATGTGACTATGTATTTATGCATGATTGGCCCACTTACACTAAAGGCAATGAGTCCGTTTCACCCTATTAGGCAGAAACACTATATGGACAAACGTGCTGGGCCGCACCTCTTAATCGCTGAATTCAGGTGTTTCATTCAGTCCCATTGCCCAAGAAGTATAATATCAAGCACGTAGCCGTGCAATCTGCCTTTACAACATTTGTGAAAGAATGGATCGTTTCAAAGAGCTCACTGAATTAGAGCATGGTACTGTAATAGGATGTCACCATTATAACAGTTGTGAAGTTTATTCCCTCTTAGATAGACCACAATCAACTGTAAGTGGTATTATTGTAAAGTGGAATTGTGTATTGACCGCAACCATTCGGCTCTGAAGTGGCAGATCACATAAAGTTACGATAACATCAGCATAAATACTGTGGACAGGAAGCTTCACGATATGGGTTTCCACGGCCTCATGCAAGCCTTACAGCACCACAAACAATGCCAGCCACCGGATGGAGTTCAGTAGCACAGCTACTGGACTCTGGAGCAGTGGAAACATGTTCTGTGGCATGACAGGTCATACTTCTTCATCTGCTCATCTGATGGATAAGTCTGGGTTTGGTGAATGCCAGGGAACATTACCTGCCTGACTGCTCTGTGCCAACAGTAAAGCTTGGCGAAGGAGGGATAATGCTATGAGGCTATTTTTCCTGGGTTGATTTGGGTTAGAGATCCTTAGTTCTCATTAAGGGAAATCTTAATGCTTCAATTTACCAAGACATATTTGATAATTCTATGCTTCCATATTTGTGGGAACAATTTGTAGAAGGCTCCTTTTTGTCCAGCATGACTGTGCCCCAGTGCACAAAGCAAGGTCAGTAAAGGCTTGGTTGAATGAGTTTGGTGGGGAAGAACTTGACTGGCCTGCACAGAGCTCTGACCTCAACCCTACTGAACATACAGTATTTGGGATGAACTACAAAGAAGAGTGCCCGCCAGGCCCCCTTGCTGCAGCAACCCTGTCTACACACAGACACACTCCAAAATTTTATAGAAAGGTTTCCCAAAAGTACTGAAGCTGTTGTAGCTGCAAAGGGGGGGACCAAATATATATTAATACCTATGGATTTAAAATGGGAAATCATAAAAGCTCCCAACAGTGTCATGTGTAGGTCACCCAATACTTTTGTGAACATAGTGTATGTACATTTTCTTGTTAATTCAGCAATAATAATTAAACTTGAGATCAAACGAATCAGACAATGGACAGGAATGGCAGAAATGAGCTTCCTTCAAAGAGGAGACCGCTGCCCCTGGGACCTGGACCGGTATAAGCAGTGAAAAATAGATGGCTGGATCCTTGGGTAAATGGAACCCCAAAAATTTCACTCTGCAAGATTAACCCTGCTCAACCAATAGGTGAAGTCAAAACCACTCTCAGCATAAATTTTATCAATGCAAAATATAATTTTTGACCAGGATTTGAACTCAAATGCAGTGGGCTCATACGTCCTTTCCTATTATTTGTTCTTAAAAGCTTGATATCCCATGACAGTTGTTCAATCACATCACTATTTTTATAAAGATAAGGCATTCCACTCTGTCTGTGTGCTTTCACTAATTATATTTGTCTTTTATTTTGGGCTCTAACCCACTGGTTCATAAATGAAATGGATTTTAATTCTGTCAACTTTTATCTTAACTTATTTGTTTCTCTCAAGTATTTATTGCATAATTTTAAATTACATTTTTAAATGTTATTGTTTTGTACTTAATTTATCTCTGGTTATCATCCAAATGTAATTAAAAAATAAACTCTAGAATTGCTTGAACTCCCAGAAAAATGCAAATTTGAAGATGAAAGTGTAGCAAAATTTAGAAAGCTGTAGTAAGGGTGCACTGGAAACATCTGGCAGATGCCCCTGTCCCTGTGATCTTCAATTCTCACCTCCGGCAGAGCTTCGATTGCATTCTGAGGGAGGCTGGGGACACTGAGTCTGAATGGACAATGTTCTGCACCTCCATTGCTGAGGTGGCTCTACAGAGATGCAGCTGTAAGGTGGCTGGTGCCTGCTGCATTGGTAACCCCCAAACCAGATGGTGAACACCAGAGTTGAAGGGAGCCCGAAGAAGCTGAAGAAGGAGTCCTATCAGGCTTGATTTGCTTGTGGGAGGCAGCTGACGTGTGCCAGGAAGCCAAGCGGCATGTGGCTCCGGCAGTACAAACTCAGATGTGAGAGGAGTTTGGTGAGGCCATGAAGCAAGACTTTTGGTTAGCCTCAAGGCAGTTCCGGCAAACCATCAGCGGCTTCCTGCTTGCACTGTTTTCAGTGCGAGTGGAGTGTTGCTGACCTCAGCTGAGGATATTGTCAGGTGGCAGGAGGAATCTTTCCAGGATCTCCTCTATCCTGCTGACACGCTTTCCATAGTGGAAGCAGAGCTTTGGGATGAGAGGGATGACTCACTCATCACTGGGGGGCGAGGTCACTGAGGTAGTTAATCATCTCCTTGCTGGCATTGCCCCAGGGATGGATGACATTCACCCTGAGTTTCTCAAAGCTCTGGATACTGTATGGCTGTCTTGGTTGACATGATAGTGCCTCTGGACCGGCAGACTTGGGTGGTGGTCCCCCTCTTTAAGAACAGGGACCAGAGGGTAGATGGATGGATGGCTGGATGGATGTATTAGGGGGAGTTATTTCTGTAATGAGGCTAAAGTCTGTATATAAACATGGCCATACCTTAAGATGTGAAAAATAAGGCCGGTACAGATGTGCCTTAAACTTGCATTCTTCTACTGGTCAGCAGGGGGCAACTCCTCTGGTTGCGAAATTCAGTCCGGTCAGAAGTCTATGGGATAATGGCCCAAATCTGGTGAGTACTTTTCTGATGAGGCTATGGTCTCAGTGACTAGTTCAAAGTTTTATTACCAATTAAATGGTCAATGAACATTTTGTAAAATATGAACTTATGAGGAAATAAAACAGATAGAGCAGAGTATGCTTTAGAGGCCTGTGAACAAGTTGCTTGTGGTTTTCAGTCATATTAAAAATTGGTGACATCATGGTGCCTCTTTTCATCTTTTATGTACCATTTATAATAAAATCAGACTCCACTAAAATCAACACTTTCTCAGATACTGTGCATCTGTCTACTAGGACCTTGTTCTGGATTAATGCCAGAATAAAATGCATGTCTAAACAAAACACAAAATATTGAAGGAAAGAAAACAGAACCATTGTTTTGATTCAACAACAAAACCCTTGTTTGAATGGTGAACTGGGTTCTCAAAAGTACTGCCTGTTGTATAGAAGAAAAGAGTCCTTATCTATTTCAGTTTCAAAAGATACGGAAATTCATATCAGGCACACTGGCTTACACCCGTCACATGTCTTGAAAAGGGCCTCACACACAGCCAACAAACAAGCACTTTAGAGAGAGGGTTTGGAAATTTCATGTGACCATGCACAGTCCTGCTTACTGGCACACAGACACCACTGCTATAACAGCCATAACATTTCCACATCAGTCTCCACGTTTCCTCTGCTGAGCTGTGCCCATTCAAGGGGACCTCTAATGGACTTGTGCCGGTTTTCTGTCAGCGAGGTTAACTGAGTCAGCGACTGCTCAACTTGAGCCAGCACTGCTATCTTGGCTCAAGCAATGATTCACACATGCCTAAAAGCAGCCAGTATCACCTTGCCAGCAGATTCACTCATTCACAACTAAGCGCATTATTCAGAACATGAATCACTAATTGGTAGATTTCTCAGTAGGCGTTGATGCTTTTTCTTGAGTTTATTCTCATGTATTTAAATCTGTCATCATAGCATGAAACACACTGCACTGGTCAAAGCTAATTATACATGTTCTGATAAAATAACAGGTTTTATTTCTATGTGAGGAACGTAAGCATGATGAAAAGTTACAAGCCCGGTACAGGGTCATGGGGGGCTGGAGCCTATCCCTGCTGCCACAGGGTGAGAGAATCATCAATCAACCTAACCTGCGTGTTCTTGGACTGTGGGAGGAAGCTGGAGTACCCAGAGAGAACTCATGCAACCACAGCGAGAACCTGCAAACTCCACACAGAAAAGCCCCAGCTGGTGACTTCAAATCCAGGACCTTCTTGCTTTGATGCCACCACTGTGCCACCCACACGATACAGCATATCATTAGACCAGACTAAAGAGTTTTTACTCAGTGATCCGTAAAGTATGGTGTAAGTCAATTTAAACAACTAGTACTGAGTGTTAAAAGGGTAATTATGAGAATCCTATTTTTTCTACTGCTTTCATTGAGAGGGCTGACATGGCATTTTGGTCCTTGTATTAACAATGGTCTTTAACGTGTGATCATTGAATGGACTAGTATCCTCAAAAATAGCACTGCATACTCTGAGCAGCACTACTGATCCCCACAACAAGTCTGCTGAAGTGTTTGACCTTTTCCAAATGAAGACACCCAGTGAGCAGCTTAAAAACCGAACCGTACAGTTAGATCCGTACGTTTTTGGATGCACTTTTTTCTTAATTTTGTCCCTATACAGCATCATAGCAAATTTTAAATCAGTCATAACTTTCAGCTTTGATTCAATGACTTGAAAAAAAGAACTGACCTAACTGTTTAGGAATTACCAAATTTTACCAACCAACATATGGTCCTTTATAAGCTGCTCTGTTCGGTTGAGATCAGGTAAAGGATTTGGCCACTTTAGATATCCCATTTTTTGCCTTGAAAAACTTAGTTTCATCATGGTTTTGATATGTCTAAAGTTTTTTTTTTGTCCCAGAACTGTGCAGGCTCTTTTAGATGATTTCTGTCAAAATCAAATCTGTCCCTCCTGTTCTTGAGTGTAACCAGTGGTTGACACCTTGCTGTAAATCCTTTGTGTTTGCATTCATGAAGGCTTCACTTGATTGTAGGCTTTGTCAATATTCTACATCCTTGAGAGTAATCTTGACTTGGCTAGATGCTGTGAAGAGGTTTTACTTAACCATGGAAAGAATTCTGTGATCCGCCACTTTAGCTGTCTTCCATGATCTACTGCATTGCACAGCTGGCCAGAACATTACTTCATTTTTAAGCCCCTGATTGTTCATTAGGGCACACCTAAAGTTTTTGCCATCTCTATGATAGGCTTATTTTGGTTTTTCAGCCTGATAATGGTCTCCTTAACTATCATCAACATCTCTTTCTACCTCATTGAGAATTACATTAAAAAGGCACCAAATACAAGTTCAGCACTAGGAATTAAGTCCAGGTTATTTGCCTGATTGAATGGTCATGAAACAATGAGGGACCAGGCCTTATCTTGCCACAAAACTGTTGTCCAGTTACTTTTGAGCCTATGAAAATGGGTGACCATATAGAAAAATGGCTTTAATTCCTAAACAGTTAATGCAGTACCTTTGTTTAACCCCTTGAATTAAAACTAAAAGACTGAATATCAATCATCTTTTTACTGTTTGATTGAAAATCCACTGTGGTCGTGCAGATACGGCAAAATTACAAAAACTGCCACTATATAAAAATTTAGGGACCTAACTATAATAGCAAGATGTAATTTCAGGCATGTTCAACAATTACATCAAGTGCTTTCACTTCATCTAGGGGAATGACAGAAAGAATAGATGACCATATAAATTAATTGTGTATAAAATGGAAAACATTTCAGAGTTAAAGCCTAAACAGCGGTGTTTTAAATACACCATATGTGCTTTGAAAGTTATCCTTTACTGACCAGAATCATTCACACCAATAGCTATCTCAACAAAAACCAAATAAAATCTGGGTTTATGCATTTCAGTCACGGAGTTCCAGAGTGCCCTTTATATACCCAACCATTCTGAAAATAAGAAAGATTTTAATAGTTATGGCCTTGATAACTATACCTACCCTAACCTCCACTCAAATCTGTAGTACTTCCATTCAGTCAGACATATCTGAAGTAAATGTTTTGCCTTTATGTTCTTCACTTGAACAGTTGTTCTATTTGAAGCTGCCTATTAAAAAGCAGCAGTTGAAAGTCCTACACGTTCACAGATTTGACCAGAGCTTGTATGCACAGAGAAATACACCAGTTTAAAAGCAATTTTCAAATAAATTCTGCCATGCCCACCATTTGCACACTACAAGTAAAAAAGTCAATTATAATATAATAATAAATAGGGCTGTCAAAGTTAACACGTTAAGCCAGATTAATCAATTTGCATGATTAATTTGATTAAAAATTGTAATGCAATTAACGTGTGTAGCGCACAATGACTCAAAATCCCACAGAATGGGAGCAGATTGGTGCTCCAATGCTATTTGGTGGCAGAACCAACTCAATCAAGATAGCTCATATTGGCCCTCTCGATGGGAAATACAAAAAAATCAAGATGGAACAATAGTTTGACATAAAGTGATTTGCACACTTGGCAGGAAGGAGTTTTCATTTCACCGAAGCATTTCCAGCTTAAAGTTCCACATCAACGCGAAGCATAGTCTGTGGTTCCACTGCAAATACTTCAGGGACCGGGATGCCCGGCTTGTGCCAAACTGCCCTCACGGAACGTAATTGTGCAATCTGGACACCATATCTTTTTTTTTAGTTTAAATAAAACACATGTTAAGTGTATATATCATCTTTTGTCATGAGTCTTTCTGCCCTGACAAAATGTAACAATTAATAACGAATGGTTATTAATCATGATAAATCTAAATTAATCCATAGCAGCCCTGTGATTTATCAGATAAAAAACTGTAATGGTTTGACAGCCTTTGTAATGAATTTAACTTGCTTTCTCTAGCTTTTTTCCCTACATGGACTGCATATAGCTACATGACTGAACATAAACTTTGAAACAGAAGCACGCAAGTACTCACAAGAAAGAAAACACAAGTTTTACCTATAAAGCAAATAACCACAAACATACTTCCCTCTGAAGCTAAAAAAGCAACACAGTTCCTACCAGCCTACACTTTGCACTTCCGAAGCAGCGTTTCTGTTTATACTCCAAATTGAACACAAAGGAGTCTACAGTCATGTTGCTATACAAATGCATATTGGAAGTGTTACCGACATTACTCACCTGGCTTCACGACTCTAAGATCAAACCACACAACCATTGCTAAGTCTTTTCTTAACTTCTTCTTCTTCTTGTAATTTTTATTATTATTATTATTATTATTATTATTGTTATTGCACGGTTGTCCTTCCATTCATCCTCTGCAAATCTTGTTACCGCTACAGGAGCTGACTTGTTTGCTGGATCTTTACCAGCCTTTGTGCTGTCGGGTAGGAGATTTGAAAACACTCATGAGACTGTGTGGGGCTCAAAGGCCAAGGTCACACACGATCAGTTGCAAGGCACAGGCATACCGGGTGATTTCTAGGCGTTTCATTATGCATGTGTGCCTGTGTCAGCTTGGCAGGCACCATCTCCACCAGCAGCTGTTTAAATCACACGAACACTGCATGCGAATGTTCATCTGTAATGCCTGATCATCGTAAGCTTTTTGGTTTCATTTAAAATGGCAATAAAACCGGTGATTCCATCTACGTCAACATTGCTGATTTCTTTCTGTTTGTGTTCAGTTTAAAAAATTCTACTGTCAGTCAACACGCCTGTTAGAGCGGCTGTTCTCCTCTCAGCTCCTCTGTGCTGCTGACAGGCAAACAGCCGCTTCTGAGGACAGGGGCGTCGCTCAAATGTTGCTTTTAATGTGGATTCCCTGTAATGTCAACATGCTAACGTGCTCAAAATGACAAGTTGCTGATGCAGGTAAAATTTATCATAGTATTTCAAAGTGTTGAGCATGACAATATTTGCTAACAAGCACTATAAATACACAGCAAAGTGAGGTTGATGCAAACAGGTTGAGTATTATTATGAATAATTCATGTAATCCCTGATAGAAAATACTCCTAATAAGATATAATTGAGAAAAAAAGTGTTGAAAAAGGGGAAATGGCCATCAAGATGATGTGTGATTCAGTGATTTAATTTTCTGCTTTGTTGAGCATGCCTCATGGCAACAGCATTACAGTAACTCCCTATGACAATTTGGCTCATGTATTCTGTGGACTCTGACATTTATTTAAACATTGTATAACAAAAGGTCAAAGCTGTCAAGATTTCTTTTACTTTCTGTTAAACACGCTTAATTCTTAATAAACTATGCAATCAAAGAAAAAGGCCTCTTGGCCAAATGCTGCCTTCATTTTTCCACTGAGACACTGCCCTGCTTGTGAGAAAATCTTCACCTCTTCTACTTGACCTGCCATTGTTTTTGTGCTTGTTATAGTTTCACCATTTTGTAATGCCTCTAAAGTAAACCATCAGCCAGCAATTACTGCATCCCACCTTCTTCTTTCGGCTGCTCCCGCTAAAGGTCATCACAGTGGATCATCTGCCTCCATCACCTTATACCTCACATCCTCCTCTGTGACACCAACCCACTGCATGTCCTTCTCCACAACATCCATGAAGCTTCTCTGTGATCTTTACTGACTTTTATTCCTCTTCTCTCCAGTGCATACCTCCACCTCCCCAGGCTCAACTGCTCCCTGTTCTCACTACAGATCACAATAGCATTATAGTCGGTCGACCTCATCTGGCAATCTATCCATCACCAATGCAAACAAGAAGGGGCTCAGCGCCAATCTCGGATGTAATCCCACTTCCACCCATCCTTACTGCAACAGCGTATCTCACCAACTATATCACTGTCCTCCTACATGTCCTGCAGCACCCTCACATACCTCTCTAACACTCCTGACTTCCTTATACAATACCACAGTTCCTGTGCTGCAGACACGTCCAAAGTCTGGCCCAGGGACCAATCATGATGCGAGGTCAAATTTTATTTTATTTTAAAAGTTCAAAATGCAGTTTCTCTATTCATCTCATGGTGACAGCATCATGTGATCCATGTTAAAAAACATCCAGATAATTCTTGACACTTGGTGGCTGCAAAAAAGAGGAAACAACCAAAACAACTTTGTTTGCCAAATTCACCACAAGAGCATTGTTGTGCATAAGAAGTTCAATATACAGAGACACTATCAGACAAAAAACTCCTACTGTATATGTCGAGCTACCAGGCAGTGACTGAGCTGAAAATGTAAGGACTCGAAGGTGACTTGGCTTCACAACAGCAGTTGTTCACCAAGGTCCTTGATTCAAATGAGAATACCACCAAAGCAAGCTATGAAGTGGCCATGTTAATAGCTAAACATGGAAAGCCTCTTTCAAAGGGTGAGTTTATTTAAGACTGTGTCATCAAAACTGTGGAGAACATTTGCCCTAAGGGATATTTCTGCAACTTTTATGATTAAAAAAAAATGTTAGTGGAGACTGTTGGCCCTTGGGTGTTTACCCAATAATAAATCTGATCCTCTTAAATAAAAAAAAAAGTTTGGACACCCCTGCTCTAGTGGAAGCATGTTCAAATATTGATGAGTGTAATAAGGAAGTGTGAAATCTGTGCTACTGCATATACAGTGTTAACACTGAATTGGGTTTGCATTTTTAGCTTTAAACTTGCTGTTGCTGAGTCTCATATGCATGCATACAGATTATCGTGCAGCAGTATCAAGAGCGTAACCTCTTGAGTATTTTTTATTCACGCACGTCTGTTTATGCATATGTTCAGTGTGTTGGTACCAGAGCGCCTCTGCAAGTGTGTGTGTTTGTGCAGGCACCATAAGGTAAATGTACGTACCAGCAGGACAGTCGCCTTCTGACACAATAAGTACTTCAGACTGCTGCTTGCAGGCATCCCTGCGCAGGAAGCACTCGTTCTGGTAGTTCTTATTGTTAGAGCCACACACAGGAGCATAGTCATTGTTGCACTGCAGAGAGGAGAGAAGAAAAGCAGGTAAGAAAAGGAGCACATAAAAGGGACAAGGTTAAACCAAAGCAATCTAAACAGATCCTGTGTCCTCAAATAGGCTTTGTTAGTCTTCAGAATTCTGGATAGATGCCACCGTTTTGTTTCTCTAGCTTGAATATTGTTAAATCCCAGCATTAATACGATGCTAAAACTTTCAAGTAACAGCTAACGCCCACATGGCCCACATTGCTCACTCACGGAGAGGCCAACAACAACACTGTGCATAACAGTTTTGTGTAGCGCAAACAGTAAAAGATCTTAAAGCCAATACTTCAAAATGCAAACATTAATCTCGTTCTATCGCAGGTTGATCAGCTTGGAGCACCTTTACTTTTCTTTTATTAAACCCACTGACTTAATGACTGCTTCATGACTTGACTTAAGGTTTCAGCCAGACTCATGGCTATTGAGCAGTTACTTGTTAACGTCCAGCAAGCCTATACCAGAGAAATACAAGTGCAACAGACAATTCTCTGAGGATCATCTAACTGTGCATGGTGAAATCCTCTCCTACAAGGACAAACCATAGCTGGTTCATTATCAATTAAGACATGTAGTTGAGATTTCCATGAAAACAGTACAAATCTCCCCTTTGTTCCCCACCCAACATGGTACAGTCAGATACTATAAAGAGCTTTGGAATCTTCTGCTTCCTGTTTGAAATTATAAGTAGATTAAAAATTGGTCACACCGACTTCAATAGCTTTCTTTTTTATCATAGGGAAACTGGCCATTGTTATCAATGTCAAGTTAAAGAGACAGTGGAGTATATACTGATTTCATGCAGGATATATGAAGAAAAATAAATGGATATTTAGGTATTTGAAAGTGACTGGACTAATTTAAAGACTGTGACAGAATTGGACGACAGCACAGATTATGGACTATAATGAATGCGTAAAACCAGATGTTGGTAATAAATGCATCTTAGAAGGGTAACATCTGCCTAAAGCAACAATTTCATTTTTGTTCTTTGATTTAACAAACTAAGACAATTGTACTCTACTGTGTTGTGGCCAATGAGGAACCCGTGGGAGAAAAAAAAATCATACCGGGGTAGGAAGCGGGCAACCGTGTAAAGAGTTCATCACTGTTACTCTAAGAAATTAAAGTCACGAAACTTAGAGAACTTTGAGAGTTGCAACAGCAACTCAGATTAAAGGCCATATCATCGGCTTGCTGGGTTTAAGTAACAGAAACATCGCAACATCCACTGCCCCTTTCATCAACAGCTGGCAGTGCACCGGGTTCCTCTGAGTGGACAGTGCTCCAGAATGTCAAGGCTCTGCAAAACCAGTTTAACCAAGAAGCAGAGTAATGGAGTGCTTCATCAGCTGGCCTGGCTTCTATGATCACCTAACCTAAACCAAAGTGTTTGCTCTGTTTTCAAAAGCCCCCAAATTAAACTATTTAATTTTTATTATTTCTACACTACCTTTTTAATTGTTAACACAAAAACGAGCAAAATCCAAAATTGCCAAAGAAGTGGCGGTTAAGCATCACATGCATTGACCACAAAATCACCTTTTTAAAGTGATATCAACCCTAATTTTACATTACTGAGAGGAAGCAGGCATGGGACTTCCTCAAGCCTGTTGAAACTACCTCATGAAACTACATTACAAGGTCAAAAGTATTGGGCCGTTTACACATTACTCCTACAGCAGCTTTTATAACACCCCATTCTAAATGCATAGGCATTAACACGCTGTTGGGCCTGGCTGGCAATCTTCGTTCTGGTTCATTTCAAATGTGTTCAGTGGAGTTGAGGTCAAGGCTCTGTGCAGTCACTCTGGTTCTTCCACACCAAACTCATTCAACCACGCCTTTTATGGAGCTTGCTTTGTGCACTGGGGCACAGTCATACTGATACAGAAAAGAGCTTTCCCAAACTGTCCCCACAACGTTGGAAGCAGAGAATTGTCCAAAATGTCTTGGTAAGCTGAAGCATTAAGATTTCCCTTCACTGGAACTAAGAGGCCGAGGAGGACCCCAGAAAAAACAAACCATACATCCATCAATTTTCTGCTGCTGATCTGGGTCCGGGGTGCAGACATTATCCCTCCTCCACCAAACTTTAGAGTTGTCACAATGCAGAAAGACAGGTAAAGTTCTCCTGGCATTTGCAAAATCCAGACTCGTCCATCAGATTCCCCGATAGAGAAGCTTAATTTGTCACTCTATAGATCACATTTCCACTGCTCCATGGTCCAGTAGTGGTGGGCTTTACACCACTCAATCCAATGCTTGGCGTTGTGCTTGGTGATGTAAGGTTTGCATCCAGTTGCTCTGAAAACCCAGAGCCATGAAGCTCTGTTAATGCCAGAAGAGCACTAGTGACTTTTACACACTATACACCTCAGCGCTTTTATTGTCCTTTTCACACTTTTACTCTAATTTAATATGCCAGCTGTAACCCCCACCACCACCCTGCAGCTACCCGCTTAATAATTCCCTCCGTTAAACCTCAAGATCAAGAAAACACGACAACAAATATAATTAAGGATGAATATGACTGCTCGACTACCTTTATTAATGTGCATTTCTTTGGTTATAATAATCCTGTATTAGAAATGTGAAACTGTGACAGGCCTATTTCAGTCAAAGAAGATTTGAAGACAGTTTTCTTTATTATTAAGAATATAAGTAGAACCCCAATTCCAAAAAGGTTGGGACACTGTGTAAAATATAAATAAAAGCACAATGCAATTATTTTCTAATCTCATAAACCAATATTTCATTCACAGAAAATATAGCAAATGTTAAAAGTGAGACATTTTACTATTTCATGGTGAATACCAACTCATCTTGAATTCGATGGCAGCAACACATCTGCTTCCCACTATGTAGCATCCCCTCTTCTTTTAACTAGAGTCTGTAAAGATCTGGGAACTGGGGAGACCAGCAGCTGGAGCTTCAGGAGCTTGTCTGATATAGGATGCCAGTTACTCAACAGTCCTGAGTCGTCTTTGTCATCTTTTGTGTTTCAAGATGTACCAAATTTTTTTAAGTTGGTAAAAGTTCTGGACCGCGGACAGACCAGTCCAGCATCCACACTCTTCTACTACGACGGCATGCTGTTGTAATACCTGCCATATGTTGTTTAGTACTGTCTATGCAAGGCCTTCTCTGAAAAAGACATGGTCTGGAGGTTTGCATATGTTGTTCTAAAGCCTGTATATACATTTCAGCATTGACCATGTCTTTCCAGACGTGCCAGTACCACATGCACTAATCATCATTACTTCTGAGAGACTGTCTCTCAAAGGTGCTCTTTTTATACCCAATCACATTACTGGCCTGTTGCCAATTAACTTAATTAGTTAGATGTCCCTTTCAACTATTTCTTCTTATTGCTTACTTTTCCAGCTTTTTATGTCCCAGCTTTTTTGAGATGCATTGCTGCCATCAAATTCAAGGTGAGCTATAATTTTCATAAAATTGCAAAATGTCTCACTTTCAATATTTGATATGTTTTCTGTGTTCTTTTATGAATAAAATATGGCTGAGGGAGATTTGCTAATCATTACATTGTGTTTTTCTTCATATTTTATGTAGCGTCGCAACCTTTTTGGCATTGGGTATGTACAAGATTCGAAAAAATGTTTCAAGACTTAAAAATATCGGCAT
>VUQH01052862.1:2006-12011 GCA_015106775.1 Etroplus canarensis | reverse complement strand
TAAATATATTTTAAAACAAAAAAAAAAAAACACTAATGGCATTGGAAAAAAAAAAAAAAAAAATGTGTACGTGGTAAAGCACAAGAACACAAATCAGGACAAGGTCGAGTGGGTCTAAAAAGGTTTTCGTGTCTGCAGAGACAAAATAGTGGTTTGATGCTCATTTTGCTGAGTGAAAGACAATGATGGAAGTTTAAAGTCAGGCTTTACAGAAGAATGGGACGACCACATCACTTTTTTGCAGACATTTGTTGGCTCCAAATAACAGCGTGCTCATAACTGGGCTATACTAACTCGAATTTCAGCTTCATTTTACTATTCAAAGAACAGGTGGATAATAACACCATGCTACAGCTATCTGCCTACTGTCAGAAAATATTTTCAAAGGTATACCATATATTAACCACATAAAACCACATAAGTGAAATAGTAAAGCCCACACGAATGTAAAATATGAAGAACATGGTAAAAATGTTTAAAATGTTACATTTTCCTGATGAAAAAAGCACATCTTCATAGAATCAAGTGGTCTATCATTCAACCACCTGCGAAATAAAGAGAATACCAAAGCACCACAAAACATGTTTCGGTTGTCCAGACCATGAAGATACCTAAATACAGAAAAATAAAATGTCAGAACTAAACAATGTAAAAAGAAATGTTAATTTGGCTCTCCTGTCCTGAGTTAGCAGCTTACAGAAAAGCTTCGAATTTCACTCACAAGCTACTGTTCCTCTGCAAGTCTACGCTCTTATTTTGGCATTTGTAGAAATGTCTTTAACATATATTTAAAGTTCTTTTAGCTATTTCTCTTGACCATCCAAACAGTTACCGTGTACAGTTACCATGGGACAACAGTCCGCGATGCTTTGGCTTTGGAAAAGCTCAAGATGCCCAGCTGCAGATTTCTGCTTCCTAATCAGCAAAGATTCTTTAACAATGATTTTCCAGTAAACTCATGTTTACTCTTGTATTCATGGCAATACTTGCTTTGACCCAAACCACGGCCTTTTCAAAAACCCAACCAAACCCCTACAGCAGCATCGTGACAGCTAATCTCTAAGAAAAGCTACGTGCTGAAGCATTAAAAAAAGATTTTTGGTAGTGTAAGCTTTCTGGTTTCTCTGAATATTACTGACCAATCACGTCTGAGCTGGCACTGGCTGCATATAAGAGAGAGAAATGCATTCAGCTTTATTATCCATTTATATGCATTCATAGTCTGTCTGCCCTGATTATCTGCTGGCCGTAAAATACTGGCTGTTGCCCAATAAGATAAGACAAGACATCTGACTATAGGTGATGGGTTCCCACATCATGTGACCCACATTTTCCAGAGTGACAGGCAGTCACGCAATGCAAACACTTGCCAGCTAAATTCTGCTTGTTGAGACGTGAGGCCGCAGTTGAATTCTTTTATTTATTTATTTTTTAATATTGACAATGGTGTCTGTTTGAATGCAGCCACAGGTGTTGCTTAGTAACAGATTTGCATAAAGTCATGTGAAATGTCTGGGCTCACCCAGTCAGGAGACGTCAACAGAGGGTTGTTGAGGGTCGCCGGTTTGAGATTCCGCTTTGACCCGGACCTGGTGGCCAATTCATGACCCGCTAATACAGGACCCTGTTACGGACCCACGTACACGGAGCTAGGCCAGGGACACATTTGCTCTCCTTGACGCTTGCAGCGGGCAGCCTTCACTCAGCACACACCGCCTCACTACATGTATGCTGACAACATAAGAGCGTGTGATTTGCAATTTCCCTATAAGAGATAAATAAAAGCAAGTTTTGTTCTGTTTAAGAGAAATAACCCAGTTCTGGGTTACATCAGTCAAATACCTACAGTACCAGAGAATAAGAGCTTGAGAAAATATTCAAAAAACTGTGACGTGCCTGAAAGTTTACCTTTTCTTCACATCTTTAACAGATTTGTCTGGGATGTTCAGTCAAAGACTGAAGGTCACTGCAGGATAAGATCATTACAGCAAGCCTACAATATGTGGTCGGGGTTAAGGAAAGGCAATGATAAAAATTCAGAGTGAGGTGGGATCTGGGCCTCTGTGGCTGCTCTAACGTGGGAACATAAACCACGTTAACCGCTTCTGCCCCTGCTCATTTTATAACACACCGTATATTAACTGCTTCATGCACTGGCATTAGGCCGGAATGTTTTGTGGCTAGTTACAGAAACCAAAACCACGTATTCCAGCCTCACACAATAATCCAAACCCAAAGCATCAGTTACCATCAAACGATCAAGAAAAATCCTGCTGACAAAAAACTGTTTTCTTAGTGAAAAACATGAAAAAACAAGACAACAAAGACACAATGAAGCACTTGATGTGTAGCTTTGACAAGCCGGCCGGCTGTAGACACAAATGTACTGCAAGAGGTCACATTTTCCTGTAAAGTGTGGTGAGCCAAACATGTTACATAAGACCTGATAGATTCTGACAGGGTTTACAGTGAGAATGAATTATAGCACTGTTAACTGCACTCTGATAACTTTGGTGATCAGCTCTTTCATCTCTCCCACTGATTCATCCCCGCTGCCCCGGCCTTTTCACCTCCGCCTGTCAGCATAAAAGCAGCTGCAGCAAACAATAAGCACGAGCGTTTTTTACACTGCTGGCAGAATTACTCAAATAAGCAGGCACAAAGATATCAACAAAGAATTAAATACAATCAAACTTCACGTCCCTGAAATGAAACGAAACATAAAAAAATGTTAACAATCATCTGGACCGGATCTGCAGTTCTGCGGTAATTACATCCGAGGCAAAAACACAAACGAGCACACAGATGCTAACGATAGCTGGAAATCAACAATGAGAGCTTTTTTTTTATTCTGTGTTCACACTGTGAGCAACGAGTGCTGCAGGTCATATTTTGGATATGTCTGCTTGGTGGTTTCAAGCATAAGAACAAGAAGTGGAAGAATATTAAAGGGTTAACTTTGAACTCTGTCATATGTGGCAGTTCTAGGCTTTTTAGTTTGAGGAAAGCTGCTTGATATCTGAGTTTGCGAGATCAGAATTTCTTTTTAATTTTTTATCAAAAGTGCAGTTACAAGAGGTCAGTGAATCCCAAGTGGGAAAAAAATGCATCTTAATGCAGTTACAGCTGTTACACCACCCCGGACTGCTGCCCGCAGTGTGAACACACAAACCTCCATCACATGTACGACTACGCTGTATGCATACAGGTTATATACACTGCTGATTCTATGAGTAATTTACACCTGAAGCTTGTGTCTCGCCAGCTACAGTTTGGAGGACGCGTCTTATGTGACGTGTCAGCCACAGATGTGATGGTCCCCATAAGGCATGGTTTATATTGACTGCGGTGCACAAATACAATACCTCCTTCAACAATTCATTAAGACTTTGTTTTTAAAAAAGACCCTCTTTGTTATTATCATAAAAAATGAAAACTGAACCCCCCACGCTTCCCATCTCTGCATTGACGCCCCACCCCCATCTCCACACACACACACACACACACACACACACACACACACACACAGAGGAAAGCTTCAGCTTCCAGCCATCAACAGTAAAAACTCCAGAGACTGGCTGAGATCACAGGCCTGACAGCAGCACCAGCGTGAGCAGAGCCAAGCCAGAGAGGAGGTGGGCAGGGAGACTGGACAGTGTGGAGGAGGCATCCTTCTGCACCATCATACCAGTTCCTGCAGAACACACAAGAGACAGTACGGAGCAACTCAGCGCAGTGTTTCAAAACACTTCACAGTTCTCATGTGCATTAATGTGGAAAAGTCTTGAGCTGCCCCTCATTTCTTTAAATTATACTGGGAAAATGGGAAATGCGTGCGAGAATTAATTAAAATGTGCAGAAATAAATGGAAAGACAGCACATGAGGCAAAAAACACAGTACAATTCTAACAAGCCTGAAAGTCAGTATTTGGTATAACTGCTTTTATTCTTCTCTGCTTTTATCTCTCCCGATCTCCTCCATACTTACTGAAGCCAATTTGAACCAAAAATAAGAAATTTGGATTCATCACTCCATAAGACCTATTGCCGCTGATTTTCAATCCAGTTCTTGAGTAATGTGGCATACTTTAGCCTTTTCTCGTCGTTCTCGTTCCTTAAGAATCATCTCTGACGAGGCTTCAGCAACAGTAGATGGGTCAACTGAGGAGCCAGTTATATCCCTCAGGCCCTGTGTCAGGCCTTTGCTGGACTTTCAGATACTGTTCCCAAATCAGTGGTAAGTGGTTTAATAAACAAAAACAATTTTTGTGACAATGATAATGTCCAAGGACTAGGCTAAAAATGAGTGAAAAAGCAGCCAGTGTCCAATGAAAAACTTTGAAGGACCTACAGAAAGCCTGGAGCACTTAAAAAGTAAATTAATTAATTCATTCATTTAAAATATCACAAGAAAGTCTGGAACCTTGGAAGCAAAATATAAAGAAATGCGCAGTGGTTCAAGATTTTTGCACAGTACTGTATGCTTAGATAGTGTTTACTTCTTCAGTTATATGAACTTAAAAATTGATTAATATTACAGTTACTAAAGTTTGAAAAAATATTTTGCTGTCATAAATAAACTCATAACATAAAAGTGCTTCAACAGAAAATTCCATATAACTTTACTCTTGTTCTCAAAGACACACACACACACACGCACACACACACACACACACACACACACACAGAAAATGCTCACGTCTTTCAACTTCTGTCCCTTCTTTTATAACCAGCTGAAATAAAATGTCTAACATTATAAAGCCATGGAAAATTTTTCCCGTCCTCTGCTTGCTGTAGATACTGTTAACATGTTTATGATCAATGTAACAAATATCCTAATGTTTTTATCTCTAAGATAACATGGCCTTGGATGACTGACAGACTTCAGCCTTTAAACAGGGGCTCAGTTTCTTACATCATCTCCTATTTGTCCTATTAAGATAAAGTGGTTACGCGCGAACAATAGGGTGTAAAAGGGCTGAATGAATATGTCTTGCATGAGGTGCTACATAAAATAATGCCATTAAACTCCATTACCTGTGTTTATGTATTATTAGACATCAATTGTAAAGAGTTTCATATACTCTACTACTAAATGTTTGAAACTAAAACCTGTGAAATTTGATGCACTCGCAGTACCATTCTGCTTTTTGGCCCTGTGGCCCATGAGGGTCATGTGGAAAGAAAATCATAACAATAACATATTTTTGAACAATTTAAATTATACCAGCAATTACTATTAAATAAATGTGACTTGACTTGACTATTAAGGCTCAGCTGACGTTGTTGCTCCATACCTGGGATCATAAAAGTGTTATGACCAAGATCATATTTTGCGCTATACATCAATGTTTTCAGCAAAATGCGAGTTTGACACCACGGTGTCAGACGAGTAGGTGACCACAGCTTTGTCAACTCGTTGACAAAGCTGTGGTCACCTACGAGGAAAAACAGATAGGACAAGGGCAGGAGTGGCCCCCATGAGGCAAGGTTCAAGCCTCAAGTCATTTTGGATTGTCCTGCGTCAGAGACACTGGTTTCTGAGCACGTGTGGTTATTAACCATGGGTTTTGCAAGAAGCTTGCCGGTGTGGTTCCCAAGCACTGGCTGCTCCTGATTTTGCTCAGGCCTTTAAAGTAGAGGCCAGTGCCTGCGCTCGTGACGCTGTACTTCTGTAGAAGCATGGCCGCGGTGCTGATCATCCAGTGTGCTATCTGCAGCAAATCTGGTCTGGACTACACATTCTGCTGTGGCGCTGCTCTTTCCACGAGAAGGGGGGGAGCGGGAGAGCCACGTTTACGTTGCACTCCTGGTTTCCTGTAGGCCGGGTCATAATACAGACACTGAACTCAAAGGTTTACATACCTTCTTCCTTCGTAGAGATGTAACACGGTATCTTGATCTCCTTATCTACATTTAAGACTTCTCTAAAAATATGATTTTTACATTGTATTTATGCTGACTTATAGAAAATTCCACAAACTTTCAGGCACTGCTGTATGATGCTAGCATAGTATCTGTTAAACATAAAAACTATTATTTGTGCTGGTGCCAAAGTGAAACTTTCTGCAGAGCTGTGGGGATGTTGCATCATGGGATTGAGGTCAGTGCAGCTGTAATTCCCCTAAAGCAAAACCGGCCTAATTTAAAGCTGCTACAAAGTTTTCGTCGTGTCGTTGTCAATTTTTTTAGGTTATCAGCCTGTTTTCGAAAACATCTGCGGCAAACAGAGAAATATCTGGTTTGTGTTTCCAAATTCGCCAAACACCTGAATCCCGGGATACGATGATCTCATGGGCAGGGCCGTCCCCGCCCTCGCCCCAAGACCGGATCTCCAACACAACGTAGCCATTGTCTTTCGGCAGCGGCAGGTTCACTGACGTCTTCGCCTTATCCAGAAACTTCAAAGCTGCTTGGTCTTCATGTTTGTACAGAACCTGGCAAACAGAACACTAAAAGTTCAGAACAAACTTCAAAGCATGAAAGGCCTTTTTACAGTTTACAGTATTGGGTTATCTATTCTGTTAGATAAATTCAACTTGAACCGCCAATTATCCGTGGGAGATTATGTTTTGCCTACTCATAGCCTAGCACAAGGTTAATAAACATGATCTTTGAGTTTGTTTTACAGCCTTTTTATTAGTTTACATAACTTACAGGAAGAGATTACATGTTTCATAATGAACCTTATCAAAAGTGAAACACTGACCGGCACCATGAGCACTTAATCAGCTGGTCAGCAGCATGGGTAATCAATCCAAGTTCACCGTCCTCCTGGACAGGCTGCTGGTGTCGGGAAGTGCCAATGGGAGTACACTTGGTCGGTAATTTAGAGACTTTAAGGGTTCAGGGGGAAAAATACCCTCACATGTGTGATTGTGTCATGTCACTTCCTGGTGTCTATTACAGAAGAACGCCTGATTCTTTGAGGACTCATGAGAGATTTTTTGAGGACTGAAAGAAATGTACCTTCAGCTGCTCCCCTGTATTCTCCCCAAGGAGTCGCCACAGAGGATTAATCCGCATTGGTAATTTGGCAGAGGTTTTATGCCTGACGCAACCCTCCACTGTGAGAGGGGTTTGTAACCCCACCTGGAATTGAACCAGGGACCTTTCACTTTGAAAATATATAAACCACTACACTACAGAGACACCAGATTTTTTAAAGATTGGGTTTTCCTATTCATAGACATGCGGGCCTTTGTCAGCACCATTCAAGACGACAGGTGACCTCTGTAAGTGTGTCCTAGAAGGGAACGCCCCCTCGTTAGCAAAATGACCAGAAATACAGATAAAACGCACACGAGTTAACCTGCCATACCCCCTTTCCATTTCACGGTCTAACTGTGCAATCTGTGGTGCTGGACTGACAGACAGCTTTGGACTCTTGAAAATGAACAAAACCAACAGGCTATTCAGTGTTTGTAAAAAGTACTTTGTGGCTCTGGCATTAGCTGAGTAGTCCTGTCAGTTCTCAGCATTTATCAAGCACTCCGGGGCCATTTTCAAAGACATGTCAGCGAGCTTTCCGCAGTTAGAATTGTAGCTGCTGTCAAAGAATTCAGCTTCCCCTACAACAGCAATTCAGAAGCTATAGCTGCTTCAAGCCCCAAATGTTTAGGGTGGCGCTAAGTTTCATAGCAATATCCGCATGAATGCTAGGAGCCAAGGTTTTCCAGCAGAATACTGCCAAGCAATAATAAATGGGGGGGGGGGCTGTGGCTTAGGAGGTAGAGCGGGTCGTCTTCCAGCAGGACAGTTAGTGGTTTGATCCCTGGCTTCTCCAGTCTGCATGCGAAAGAAACTGAGCCCCAAATTGCCCCGGATGCATGCATCGCACTGCGAATGTGTGCATGACAGTTAAATGCACTGAATAAAGTGCTGTATGAATGTGTGTGAATGAGGCTTGTACTAGAAAGCGCTTTGAGTGCTCAGTTAGAGCAGGAAAGCGTTACATAAGCACTCCACCTGTTAACGTTGTGGCTGAGCTGTGTATAGTGACACCTAGCTAACACTCCGGCTATAGCCCGGACTTGCAGCGTGTTAAGATTTTTCAGGTGAGCTCGTGTTTGTGTGCTTGCATGTCGTTGTGACCAGCATCAGAGCTGACCATCCTGACCAGCCTGTGCAGAGCGCGTTCTCTAACAGACTGACTCAGCTCTGCTGCTACGAGGACAGACACAGGGAATCATTCACAGCTTATGCAATAACTCTCTACACTGCAAGTTTATTATTATAGCTGTTTATTTCAACTCAGCACTCTCACAACACCTAACGCTCACTAAGACACTTTACTGCATTGTACTGCACTTAATGTTATCTAAAGTTGGCTCTTCTGGGTTTTACTACATTTAGTAAATTCTGTTTTTGCTTTGATGATTATGATATATTTTATTTGTTATTTATATTTACACTTTTGCTTATTTTACTTTATTATATTTATACTGATTTAGGCTTAGTTTTTACTTCATTAAAGCATTTGTTTCTTCATGTATTTCATTTTATTTAATTAGTGTCTCAGTACGATAGTGGTTTAAACATTTTTCTTGTGTGTGAAAGATCCTTGGTCTGAACCCAGGCAGAGACACAAGCCCCCTGTGCCAAATCACCTATCCACATTCACCCGCTATGGTGACCCCTTGGGGAAATACAAGGAAGCACCTGAAGGTCCTTACTTGCTTTTAGCGATACAGTAACGTAAACGTTTTTTTAATTCTAAGGTTTTACATATCAGGACGTAACATACAATCCTTAGCAGGTCCTAAAATTGTTTAAGTCTAATCTCACGGGTAAAACACAGTTGCATAATATATTTAACAAAAAAATGACGTCAAAATGGAGAAGCCACGGGGACGAGGGGTTCTCCCGGCAGCCCTTCCATTGGTGCTGTCATGAATTTTAATATTTAACAGGCTCACTGAGGCCCGTAGAGTCTGAGATGTAGCTCTTGAGGTTTTTGCCATTTCCCTGAGCGCTGCACCCGTCTGACCTTGAGGTGAATTTGCCTCGAATGCTTTCCGTCTTTGAATAATCCTTCTCACTTATAAGCCTGTCTAGACTGATGAGCAGCAGCAGTTACTTCTTAAGATCACTGGTGATGTCCTTCCTCCTTGGCGTTGTATTAACTCACACCTGAACGCTCCAGACTAGCAAACAGTAAAGCTTGTGCTTTTGTAGAGGTGCTCACGCTGGCTAATGACTAATTAATCAAGCATCTGGCTGCTACTAACCCTCCTAATTTCTATGGAAGCAGGGTGTACTTAGTTTTTCATGCTGCTTCTGCATGTTGGCTTAGTCTGTTTTAAATGACACAGTGTAATATGTCATGTGTTGGTCATCTGAGGCTGTATTTATTTCATCTGAAGGCCTTAACCACAGGATTTTTTTCATTATGTCCTGATATGTAAAGCCTTAGAAATGAAAGCGAGTGTACTTTCTTTTTCACATGACTATATACCACTCTACTTACTTAAGCTTTTTGTTAAACATTTTATATTTTTTTAAACTACTGTAACAAGTTAATTTCCCTAATCTGGGAAAAATGGAGCATTTCTGACTCAGTACTTACTTTGTAGCCCAGCACTGCTGACTCATTGTGCATAGCTGTCACATGGTCCCACCTCACTGTTACCAGCGACCCATGGGTCTTCCATGATACATTGCCCGGAGGACGATTGGGAGCTTCAAAAGAAAAAGGGCATTTTAAAGAATCCTGTTTAACCTGGTACATTTAAGTATAAATAATCCAGAATTTTACAATGCAGACACACGCTGTAGATCCAGTCCTTTTTGGAATACATTTATAGCCTTCAAGCTCAAGTAGCGCTAAGTGCATCCTGTTCTTCCTCCAGCTGAGAGGTATAATCAATTTCTTTAATCAGAATGGGAAGAGAAGAGGCCTACACAGGCCATTTAAACGAGGTGTAGTATTCACAGAATGGTGGAGATTGGACATGCCTCAGAAGGCTGCGTTTGTGCAAAGTGACAAAGCTTGGCAACTGTAGA
>VUQH01052853.1:23148-39016 GCA_015106775.1 Etroplus canarensis | reverse complement strand
TGATTTTTTTTTTTTTTTTTTAAAAAACGCTGCAGCTACAAAATACGATAAAAGGAAGGCACCACAGAAGGTAAAGGGACTGCAAGTTGTAAACCTATTTGGTGACTCATACCACACCAAGTAGCATCAAGCAACAGCCGTTAGTCACTTGCAGGGGAAAACCTCTGTTGCGATATCCTGGTAGCACAGACAGTTCCTGAATACAGTGTAATGACTTCAGGCTATTTAACAAGACATTGCTATTTCACAACTCCTGTTTTTGCAGCAAGGGTGGGAAGGGTTTACTGTTTGTTGCAGGGAGTTGAACATAGATGCTGCAAAAACATGTGAATTAGGTGTACCTATGTGTTCTTCGCAAAAGGAGTCCATGTGAGAGGGTACTTTTCAGATAGCTCAACATAAATGGAATATGGACACTAGCAGAAAACTCCTAACATACTGAACTGTCTTCTCTTCCTATCAATATGTTTAGGTGAGTTTTTACATGCTTATGTTTAAATTTCCTACATGACGTAATGTGACACTGCCTACAAGCATCAGCAGTCATTGTGTTTTTCTATTCTTTGTTCCTCATTTTTCAGCATGTTAAGTATCGGTGCACCATGCAGCATAGAAAAATCAATAAGGTATCAATACTGGTTTCCTACATACACCTAAAAGGGCAGCAGTTGCGACAGGGACTGCTTCTGTGACCGAGACTCTCCTTTGTAAACTCCAGGTGGTACTTTATGTGCACATAACACAGCATTTCCTTAGGACTAAAAAGCACAATTAGTAAATATTGAAAAAAGGAGAGCAATCAGTTCTTCATGCTGAGGGGTGAATGTGATGACAGCCCAGTCGCAGGTGACTTACATTTTCATGCTTCATATGTTTGAGCAGCCGCAGCTCTCTGTAGGTTCTCTTTGCATGGATGATGGACTGAAAAGGTCTTGACAACTTCTTCACTGCTACCTTCAGGGACGTCTTCACGTCAAACGCTGAACTGAAACAAACACAGTATTTGGGATGGGTGAGGCATTAACGGAAAAATGTAATGCATCGCGGCAGGCTACTAACAAACTGTCACATCAAAACCCAAACATGTCTCATGGTTTAACAACTGACAATGAGATCCTTCATTAGACTGTGTAGGAGTCTATAATGCAGTAAACAAAGCAAATACTTACATAACACCAAGCTCTTGGTTTCAGTTCTTAATACAGTCTACAGTCTAAAGTTGAATGGGGAACATGACTGAACCTGTTCTCAAATATCAGCTGCAGGGTGGACAACAACACTAGAATGTGAAAACAGACCTGCTAATTACTGAAAGATAATTAACGGTGCAACATGTTGGTCAGTGATCAGCAGTGTCCAGACAGAATAAAATATTGTTCTACTATATAAACGCTGCTTACACAAACCAGAGTGCTGATTGTGGCTTAGAACAAGATGTCCACAACCACTTGTAACTGGTCAATGAATGTCTGTTACTGCAGCTCTGCTTGGGGAATTGGTCATTTTTTCCTTCATTAAAGAAAAGCACTGCTGACGTCCCTGTGTAGAACCAATCTGTCAAAACATTATTAGTAGTATTTTTATCACAGTAAGAGAACAAAACAGGTCATGTATTGAGAAATCATTTATGTAACAGAAACAAAAAGTCACTAAAGAAAAAATCCAGTGACCTCAATTTCCCCTGGTGTCTAAACAATTGTTAACATTCAATAGCTGATTATAGCACAACAGTTTAATGTTAAAGATACTTAATTTAGCTTAAGTAAACTCAAAATTAGCTGTTGCTCAGTACTTGTGCTGGAGCTGTCAATGTCAGTCTGCACAATCATACTTAAAGTCATTAATTTTCTTTTGATAATTGTCAATGTAGGGTAATGCAAAAGAAATACCAAAAAAGAACATAGGCAAAGTAAGTGCAATCAAAACGGTGAGTGTGATGAAATGTGCTTTAATTGCTTAAACTAAAATAAATAAGCATTGTAATTATCCCGAAAAATATATTTTAAAGATTATTACTAAGATAATCAAAGATGGAGACATAAAGAGAAGCTTAACATTGCTGCATTTCCTGTATCTGTGAAGGAACACAACCCACTTAGAATCAACCACATTCCTTCCAGGTCAGTCACTTAAGCTACATAACATACTGATGATTTGCAAAATCTCTAAATCTGTGCTCATGTAAGTTTATTTTGTTGTCGTTTTCACACCACAGACCAGCAAACACCAAAGGAGGAACTGCATAAAGTCACACAATGAAACCACCTCAACTACCGAGCCAGTTTTGAGCTGCACTGTGGCCTTTCAGTTTAGAGCTTATGAGGAGACTCATTTTCTCCCAACATATTTCACAGAGATTTGAACTGCTGACCTCTCAGCTGCACATGTCTGGAAATTTAACATACCTGTTTTAGGTACAATGCCAGACACAGAAGTCTTAAACTGATTTTGTGAGTGACAAAGCAATGATTTAAGTGTCATACATCCATTATAAGAACATTAAGATAAGCAGCATGTTTTTTCCAGTAAGTCTGAGATAATCTCCCACACCCAATGTACTTCACGTCCAAGGCTTGCAGAACAACTTTTATGTGTGTCAGCAGTGAAGGAAAACTATTGTCAATAAATAGTTACCAATCCTAAATGGTAAAACAAAGTCACACACACAAACTGCTGTTAATCTATAGGACAAACAAGATGGGTCTAAGCATACACTATCCAATTAGTCTGCAATAAATGGAACTGCAATAACAAATGGCCATAAATTGTGGACTGTAAAAGGAGCAACGTTGTGAGGCTGGCTTCAAGGGGAAGTAGAGAGACAGCATGCTGACTAACAGAGGGACAGAGTGAGCAAACAGGCAAATATGCACTGCAGATGACTCGCAGAGATGTCTGTAGAAAGTTTCTTATAAATTTAGTGCATTTCAATTACCCACTTTTGGAGAAAATAATGTACACATGATTTCAGTGACTCCTGAATTATTGAAATTCTTAACCAAACTGCGCATGTACATGTACACATGATATTTCCTATCAGAGAGCGACAGTGTATGTCTACGTACACAGCCAAATCTCAGCAGACACAATGCTATTTTAAGTGACTATCATTTAAGTAAGTGTTGAAACAACATAAATATTGGCACTAGAGCATATTACACATCTTTGGTAGAATGAGTAATCCCAAAAATATCATGCATCATTCCTTTGTGTGGTAATAATTTGAGGAATATCTAATGTCAAAGTCAACTTTTTTTTTTAAATTACAAACTCAACTCAAACATTACCCTTGCACAGGTCAAATAAGAAGTGGAAGCAACAACTCGTGCTGAAAAAAAAAACAAAAACATCTAACCTGTATGTTTGTTAGGAACAACAAAGCATTATAACCCTTAGTAGATGTTCATGAAAGGAACTAACCATAAGATGACCAAATCACTACATCAAAAGCCAGTAAAACAACAGATGAGAAGCAGAACAAGTTCTGATGGCCACATTTCAGAGCAGACAGAGTCAGTTCCACACTCCCAATCATAATCTGTTTTCCTGTAGCTAGGGACAATTCATCAGATTTCAGATGAGTGCATCATGATGCAGGAAATGTTTTCATGTGCACACACAATGGCATAAGGCCCAGCAGTGCTTCTGATAAGACTTAATTTCCTCTGCGCCACTCAGGCATCAATTTTGGACGTTAAATAGTACAATAAATATGGCAAGTGTGATGATTTAATGATCCAGTGACGTTACAACCATGCTTACAATATACCACTTAGTGAGGTAACCCAGTTATCATGTTTAAATGATCTTTGAAATAATCTAATTATATCAAAAATAATTATTAGCAGTAATTAAACTATTAATGATATATAAACACACAAATTTACTGATTTGAGGTGCGTAGTGCAAAGTGATATTAACAGGATAGCGAGCTATCGTTGAGCTTAAAGTTGGGGTTTTCAGTGGCATGAAGGTGGCTGTTTTAAGTTGGCTAAATCACCAGGTAATTATGCTGAATGCATAATCTGGTCAGGAGCAGGTTATGTTCAGAGATTTGGCTTTAAATCTTCTGGCAGCATCAAGTTTTCACTGATTATTTCATTTTCAAGATACTTTGTGTACTTTATAGACTCTCTGCTCTAGGAATATAGCAGAAGATATGACTATACATGCAACTAATTTAGTCATAACTTACTAATACCACTGAATGATTCTGAGCTGTACAATTACAGCAGCGCACACTGTGTGTTGCACCATCATGGGAATTTACATGTATTCAGATGGTGATGCAAAAAAAATTTATAAATGCTTTTATTTTTGGTCCTAATTTGCTGACAAGTATCTTTTGCAACCATGGAACCCCAGTTACTTAAATTTAGATTAGAGAATTAATCAGTTAGAGTTGTAGTCTATTTTTCATCATCAACATTTACCCAATGAAATTAATTTTATTTTAATCTATTGACAAACTTAAGCGATTTCCACATCTCCTTCATAAGTGCATGTGAGAAGGTTAGCACTGAACCCCGAGTAACCTGTAGTGTTTAAATGTATTACATTAAAGTATTTTCCCCAAGGGGCTGCTACAGTGGATTAATCCGCACCAGTAATTTGGCAGAGGTTTTACGCCAGATGCCCTGCCTGATGCAACCCTCCATGGTGAGCGGGCTTTTGTCCCCACCTGGAAATGAACCAGGTGTAAACCACTTTCAGCAACAGCATTGCATATTGTATTTTGATGCCCTTTATGATCACTAACATCCATTCGTCTGATATCTCTGACTTGAGTAGGTGGTGCATAGTTGATCTATTTTGTGCTAAGGAAGAGTGAAATGATGCGTAAAATGCCCAATTTTAAGTGAGCATGCACAGATCCTGAAGCAGGAAGCCTGGGTTGACAGAGAAAGCTGAAAATCACCTTCATGATCTCCAATATTTCCGACTGAGGTTTTAGGTTTTGTCAAGCCAGCTAACGCAAAGAAAGCCTTGCTATGTTGAACTTGCTTCATAGTACACCCCTCTGCTCTGCTAACAGAGACAGCTGAAAGTAAACCACTCAACAACACCTCCTCTATCACCTACTTACACTCATGCCTAACACTGCGATTAAAGAAAATCTGGAAGTTCTAGAAGTTGAAAAGCTATGCACTACGCATTTCATTTTTAAAACTTAATTACAAAATAAATTTATTTTTTTATCCATTCTAGTATAGTTTGCTTTGAACATACCTAACAGGCAAGACTAAAGGCCAGAGTTTACTTAACTTGCGTCTCTATGTTCCTAATGCACTGCAGATATGCAGACTTAGAGTTAAGGATTTTATAAATACAGGAGTATATTTTAAATAGCTTAGACTATTTTATTGGCTGGACATGATTTTATACAATTTCTTACAAAGTTGGGCTTAGAAAATTCAACTGCAAATATTTTTAAGTCTCTGAACATTCTGCAAAGCCTGCAAGTCAAATTGTTTTAGGGACTAAAAAGCTAATCCATAACTTTATACCAAAATGAAAGGGTTTACTTTTCTGACATTACTAATGCATTTGGTCATAGACCTCACATGACCAGGTGCTAAAGCTAAAGTCATAAAATTGCTGGTTTTAGGCATGAGCTGAAAAGTCAGCTCACTTCTCTGAGGTAACAACCTAACAAATCAACTAGAACTTGCTGAAATATAATACATAATATAATGAGCCTTGTGCAAGTCCCTCAACAAAAATATGAAATGCTAAATGCTGTATGACAATGTAAAAAAGGCTGCTACAGAACATGTAGGCATGACTGTGTAAAGGCTCTGGAGCTGGGACTTTATGCTTAAGAAATTAAACCAGGAAAAAAAACAAACAGATTCATTTCGGTCAAATTTCAAGTTCATAAATAAGAAATGTCCATATGCAAAGCAAGAGTTCACTGTGGATCATCAAATAAAACTGTGCTGAGAAAACTTTATTCCAAATTTGCCAAAAACAGTTGAGCCCTTTTAATAGCAGCATGTTTTGAAACAATAAATATTTTAAAAGGTTCATGAAGTTGCGGAGCGGGCACGTTGTACTTGGCTGTGTGTTTTTTAAAAGACTTCAATTTCATCAAAGCCTGAAGTACTAATAGATAACGTCTGCTGTGTTAATGCGCATACACACCCCTTGGGCTTGTATTGGTTTCCTGCTGGTTTCAGCTTTGCTGAGAAACTTAAGACAGGAAAGCACAAGGCACTCAATATAGTCCACACTTAAATCCCAGCCAGCAGCATTTACTCCAAGCTTGTTTTTAATAGAGCAAAGCTCAGAAATGAGAAGACAATAGCAGATATTTTTCTTCTTTTGTATACAAGTGCAAAATTGATCAGAATAATGATCTAAAAACCCACACAGGTCACACCTCTTGGGCTGTGTTTTTAAACAGAGAAGCAAAGCAGCATTATGGCGGAGACACAAAGACGTAGCCCGCTGAGTGACTAGGAGCATGTGTCCAGCTGACCAACAGCCCTGACATACTGGTGTAGGTGTTATCAGGTTATTTATATTTTTAGATACCTTCTGAAGGGTTTTAGAGGCACACTTCTGTCTAGATCACTATGGCTACAGCTTTTTTTTGTAAGTTAGAGATTTTCTATGTTTCCACAGGAAAAGTTGCTGAAAAACTCTGCTGTTGTTAGGGAGTCATATTCAGAGAACAGCAAAGAAGAATTTTCACAATACAGCTGTTGATGACAGGTAGGGGGCACTGAAAATTAAATACTCTGTAATGGAAATAATACACATTGGTATAAATCACAAGAATAAGTCTCATATGCAGGCCTTTTATGAACACATGCCTGTCATTTGCTTTCCAAACCCAGCTGCTGTCTTAAGGACAAAATGAGGTCATGCTTTAGCCACCATTTCAACACTAACAAGTGCACACTTAGTCAACAGCTGAACATTAGAAAGTTGGGTCAAAATGAGATGCAAAGTTATAATCAAGTCCCGCTGCTGTCCATGACTTTGTGATGACTAGAGGGCGTCGGGACTGATGCCGCTGCCTAACCTCGGGACTGTGAGTCATGCGTGTACCACTACGGGAGAAAGGATGACATCATTCTAGAGTCATCGTGGTCGTCGGATGAGCTTCTGTAGAAAGCGCTCACTGTGCACGAGGGGGCCTACTTTTCAAAAACCACGTGACCTTCTGGTACTCTGCAGGCTGCACCCAACTAGAAATGCATAATGTATGCAATGTGCGGATGTGTAAAGCCAGAGGGTGTAAATGCAGATATATAGTATTATTCTGGCTGGAAAGTAAACGTGTGTGTGTGTCTAATAGGCACAGCTGTGATAAGGAGGCACCCCCTTCTCCCTTTTACCAAATGATGCAAGCATGGACATGCTGCTCATGTAGCCATCTTCTAATCAACGATTAAAAAAAGCAGTTAAACTTCGCTCTGGAGCTACCAATGTGCTCGCTGTGAACTGAAAACACACTTGGGTGTTCGTGCCACCAGAGAAAGTAAGACGACAAGGTGAAAACGTGCAAAAAAAACCAAACAATCCCCACCAGCCGAGAAAAAAAGAAAACGCGAGCCCCCGTGAGGAGTGCACGGTGGGCCACCACGGCCCGAGTATAAGCATGTAAACAAAAGGCACAAGTTTATACCTCCCGTTTCTTTCAGCGACACCCTGCGCAGGCTGATAGGCAGCCCGAGGTGGAGATAGCTCTGACGGGCCTCTGTGGGTGGTGGGAACTCACTTGAACGTTGTGCAATCGCGCTGTGCAACAACAACTCACCACACGGATCCGTAAGCACCGGAACCGACGGGAGATAAGTTCTGGTAGCGCTCCGGGACTTCCCACACGGTCTTGTTGAGCTCCTGTCGATAGAACTTGGGTCTCTCCTTCTGCGACATTCCTGCGGATTCACCAGCCCCGCAGTGACAAAACAAGCCAGCGGAAACTTCTGCCCTCTTCTCTCCTCCCTGTGCGGCACGACGTGCTACGGCGGTGCTGCTCTGCAATAAAACTCTGAACTGAGGCGACCCCCTAGTAAAGCGGGAAAACTACCACCGCCCAGCCGTGCAAATTTCGCCACAGTTGCGCAAATAAAATCCAGCCTCTTCTTGCACGTCGGGGCGCTTGAAGCCAACTTCCCCTACAAAGCTCTCCGGGGTCAGGAAGCTCAGTCTGGCTCTCGCTGGATTTTTCGCTCTGTCCTCGCTTTGCTGGGCGCGCAGAAACGTGCATGCGTACGTTTCTTCCGTACGTGCGCGCTCACGTAGTGATAATTTTCTCGCGAGAAATGAGCCGCTATTGGGAAAATTGGGGATATCCCGTACCACATGTGGGCATTCACCTGCTGCATGTTTTACCTCTTCAAATGTTTACCTGAAACAGGGGCGTTTCCAGGATTGTTTTAAAGGGGTGACACAGGAGGGAGCCCACCAACCAGTCAGGGGGGGATTCATGGGAAGTCAGAACATTCAATCAGAAAATAAAGACAAAAAATCAGCACTTGAAAACGGGTTGAAAATTCAGTGAGTTCTAATGATTTTAATGTACACAGACCTCCTGCCTCTATGGAGAAGGTATGTGATGACTCATGTCAGGTTTTCCGCCATTTTGAATAATTTGCTGCGGGTACAACAAACACCAAGCAACAGCAAGCAACACATAAATGACTCCAATGGGTCCTTTTTGTCGTAAAAGAACAAATCACTTTTAAGTCTGCTAATTGTATTGTATGTATTGCATATTAGAATATAGTTTTTCATATAGTTACATTAAGTGTTTATCAGCAAATCATCAGTTTAAATGCTGGTCAGGAGGGGAAATATGGCCCATGAGTATGTTGCATGCAGCTGTATCTGCACGCATGTTTTGGGATTTGTGCAGAAGTGGACAGTATGTCACACATTTTGTAAGAAGGTGTGGCTTCTGGGAGCGAAGCAGATAGAACTATTAAAATTGTAATGCCTAGATGTGTTTTTGTTGTGTTAGCTACAGACATCACTGTAATTCAGTGGACAAGCAACTTTTGAGCAGGATGTAGCCTCATCTAATCAGTTAATATAGCCTGGCCATTATACACTTACTACACAATAAAAATATCTGAATTTGAGCTGCACTGAACCAAATTATCTGGTACATGTAAATTTGGTTATTAGTACTGCCCAACATAAAAAGCTCATTATACGCCAATATATTCAATATAGTTTGTTTCAGCGATAAATAAACTTTACAACTATTACTTTTTCTGACAGTAAACAAGTTATAGGGATATAGTTTATACTTTTAAAGGCCTGTAATTGACATTATTTCATTATAGAAATGGACGGAACCTCCTTTAAACACAAGTAATCAAATGATTTATGGTGCAGCCATACTGAAAAGATGCCCCTGACAGTCCAGAAATGTGAACAATGAATGCATGGAGTCTTGAAGTAAATACTTTATATTTCGATACACAAAGAAGCCCTCATAACATCGCACTTTTCACAGGGGTCCAGGATGATCCGTCCATGTTCTGACATTTCACTGCTTTGATCCAGGCAGTCCTCCTCCCTGTTTGAGCCTGAAACTGATGGAAGGACACTGAAACTGTGGTTGTTGCAGCCAAATTCTGCACAATAGTGCAACACTATATTTAATTTTAACAATAAATTCTGTACTGTGCAATGCATTGAAGTAGTGTTGCTATGTTGTTGTTGTACCCACATTAGCAACAAGATGGGATCGGAAGTACACATTGCGCAGGTCACATACCTTCTCTATAAAAACACACTAGGAAACGTAGCTGCCCCACAATGATGTAGCATAGGCGGCTGTGGTGCAGAGGTAGACCGGTTGATCGCAGGTTCGATTCCCGCTCTGCTGGCCCATGTGTTGATGTGTCCTTGTGTCCTTAACCCCACGTTGCTCCTGATGGCTTGGTTAGCGCTTTGCATGGCAGCTCTGCCACCATTGGTGTATGAATGGGTGAGTGAGTGTAACTGTAAAGTGCTTTGGGCCTTAGAAATAAGGTAGATAAAAGTGCTATATAAGTAGACACCATTTACCATAGGAAGCACAAGACTGAACAGCAGTTACAGCTTGTGCCAGGCCCATGGGCCCCTGTGGCCTTTGTTCCACCCAGACTTGGTGGTCCTGGCTTCTGGCTGCAGCTTTGGGTCTCCAGGGCTCTTGCCCCTTGGCTGCTGGAGCTCCTTTTGGGGCCCTCTGTATTCCTCCCTTGGAGTAGGGTGGGTGGCTGCCCTGGGGGGTGTGCAGCACTGGGTCTCTGATGTTCCGTGTGGGCTGTGGGATGCTCAGGTGGTCTGGGTCTCCTCCTTGTGGTTGCAACCTCCCACCCACATCATTATTAACTACATTCTGTGGCAGACACACTCACGCCATCTCTCATAGTGAACCACTTATACTAATATAGGCCATTGGTTGTCATTGTACACATTTGTTGTAATTGTTTCTTTTGGATCTCTTCTTGACTATTTATCCTTTCGTCTTTATTTGTACCTGGTTCTTTTTATCTTTCTTTTTTCTTTCCCTTCTCTTTATTCTCGTCACTTCTTTCCTTCTTTTTTTCACCCCTCCACCTGTAGGGTCCAATTATTTAATAAAGTATGTCACAAGTATCACATTATTTAATAAAATATACACTCCACTTAGCAAAGCAAATCTGTTCAGCACAGGAAGGCATCAAGATTATCATGTTGCATGCCAAGTTGCTGGACAGGACAGGTATTTAAAAAAAGGAAACATAGCAGTCCCATAATAATAGAGCACAAGAAGCACAAGATGTAACAGCAGTTAGTGGACCTAATAAAATATAGTCTGGTTACAGCTGTAAATCTGTTTAACTGTACAGAATTGTAAAAGTAAATAACAGTGTCTCACACATCCTTTACTATTATTTATCTTTTAACACAACAAGTCCCCACACCCCAAACCTTACAATCCCCAACACCAGTGGATAAGAACATGGATAGGTCTAATTTAGTAAATTTACTCAATTTTTTTACTCAAGCACAGGTTTAATGTACTTATACTTTATTTAAGTATTTCCATGTTATGGCACTTTCTGCTTTTACTCTACTAGATTTTGGATGCAAATCCCATACTTTTTACTCCATACTGTTTATTTTAAATTTTTAGTTACTTATGATGTTACAGAAAATTGCATTATTATAGATCAAGATATCTAGTAATATATAGTAATTAAAATCATCAACGGCCACAAAATTAAAGTGACATACACACCAATTAATCAATATTTATCAACATATCAATCAATATTCATGATCTAATAATATAATGCAGGCAGTGTTGCAGTGGTTAGCACTGTTGCCTCACAGCAAGAAGGTCTGGGTTCAAATCCACCAGCTGGCCAGCTTGAGCCCTTTTATGTGGAGTTTCTACCCGTGCTTGTGTAGGTTCTTTCCAGGTACTCTGGCTTCCTCCCACAGTCCAAAAACATGTAAAAGGGGTTAGGTTAATTGGCAATTGTAAACTGAACATGAGTGTGAATTGTTGTCCGTCTCGCTGAGTTGGCCCTGTGAAGGACTGGTGACCTGGCCAGAGTGTACCCTACCTTTTGCCCTGTGACAGCCTGGATGGGTTCCAGCAGCCCCTGCAACCCTGAATTAAATAGGCAGAAGAACAAGGATGGATAATATGATATATATGACTTTGTAAAATGTTATTCTAGATAATGAATATGTTTACTTTTGGTACTTATTATACAACATGTGCACTATTAAGCACTAAGCATTGTTTTGTTTCGCATGCTGATTTTTATTACAAATTTTATTTCTGATTAATTAAATATACTGATTTCCCATTCCCCTGACCTGAAGAAGTAATGAAATTTAACTAAGTACATTTACTTAGGTCCTGTGTTTGAGGTACTTTTCATCACATTTTATATTTTTGCAATAGGGGTGTCAAACATAGAGCCCATGGGCCAGAACTAGCCTTTCAAGGGTCCAATCAGGCCCACTGGATGGCTTTGAAAAATGTGAAGATTTCAGATAAGGTCTGTCATACAACAAAGTAAGAAATAAAGAAAAATACTTTTTTTCTTTATTATTTAGCATTCAAATTAATATCAGCAAACTTTCCTTTTATTCACTATTTAAAACTGACTTTTGTGGAGTTTACAAAATAAAAAATAGTACATTTTTCTGTGAATTCACTCATAATTTCTTATTTCTAATTACAGGATAAAGTCCAACGAGTGATGCTCATGGGTTTCTTTGCTTTACTACAGCAGCATCTCTTTTTTTGGCAAGGAAGATGTATTTGTAAAATTGCACTTTTTTCTTAAGACATCTCAGGGATTTAATGTGTAGTCAAATGTCTTTACACTGAAAGTGTGTATGAACCTTTGGCTGCTGCCTTGCATTTTCCCCGAGGGTTCACCACAGCGGATTAATGTGCATTGGTAATTTGGCAGAGGTTTTACGCAGGATGCCCCTCCTGACACAACCCTCCACGGTGAGGGGGCTTGTGTCCCCACCTGGAATCAAACTATACACCTTTTACTTCTGAGGTGAATGCGTAAACCACTAACACTGTCTTTACAACTTATCAGCCAATCACTCTACTGGTTGGCCCACTTATGATAAATTTGGGTTGCATGTGACTCACAATATAGAACAAGTTTGACAGCCCTATTCTACTCCACTGCATCTTAGAAGGGAATATTGCTCTTTGTACCTAACCAGGCCTACATTTATTTATCTGACAGCTTCAGTTCATAGAAATTTTAATATGATTTTATGAATAGTTGCTTTGCAAATGAGGATTTCTGCACACAAAACATATGACGAATACTATAAAGGTTAAAAAAGGTTAGTTTCTTTCTTAGATTAGACTACCTAACTCTTAATAGAAGTACAACTGAAATGATTATTCAAATAATCACATAGCTGAGGAAATTCATAACTGGTTTGATTATAGTTTAGTTCATTAAAAAAATGAATATCAGAGGTTATGAAAATAACTGGCTGCATTTGGATAAACTATAATTTAAAATGAGCATCACCTTAGCAATCTACAACCATAAAATCCTGCTTCTACAAGACATTAGTAATATACATACAAGACTGTGCAAAAGTCTCAAGCCACCTTTCATTTCTTTATATTATGTTTACAAGGAGCAAGGCTTTCTTATAATTTTTTAGAAGACTGACCTTGAGCAATAGTTCTCCAGGTTTTTGGGAGGTCTTCCAAAGTTTTTCTTTGAATATTGGTTGCTTCTTCACTCATTTTCAATCCAGTCCTTGTACCTAACCATTTTCAGAGAACGTTTTTGGTTTGTTAAGCCACTTAACACAGACTTATGAATCATTCAACCATAAAAAAGCACATAAAACAAGGGATGATCCCAGTGATGTGGCTACACACGACAGCAAAAAACCCATTTTCAATTGTGTCTTTTGGCACTTTGTTACTAAAAAACACATTAAACTTGGCACATCTTGGGATGGTGTGCAGTGTGTCCTTAAAAATGTTGAGGAAATGGACAAGCAGAGGAAGAAGTGGCAGGTTTAAAAAGCTATCTACACGAGATGAACAGTATCTAAATGTAACATTCTTAAGAAAGAAGCACAGGACCTGAGAGACGCACTTGACCCTTCAGTGGATCCATCTACTGTTTGCTGAAGCATCATCAGAAATGGTCACAATGGAAGGGTGGGTGTCAAGAAGCCCTTCTTAAGAAAGGAAAACAGGGAGAAAAGACTGAGGTCTTGACTAATGCCAAATTATACAAGAACTAAACTACAAAGCAGTGGTAGCAGGTCTCATGGAATGATAAACCTAAATTTCCCAGAGCCAGACCTCAGCATTGAACCAGTGTGGGAACATCTGGACAGATGACAGAAGTAAGACTAAGCAAGTAAGTAAGACTACTTAAGAAAGTTCACCTAAGAGAGTTCAGGCTCTGTTGGAAAAATAAATGTGGTCATACCAAATATTGACTTTCAGGCTCATCAGAATTGTACAAATTCAGTTTTTGCCTTATGTACTGTATTTTCATTCATGTTTGCACATGTTGCAATAAGTTGTCGGGCCTATTTCACATTTTTTCTAGCAAAATATAAAGAAATGATGGGTGGCTCATGACTTTTGCACTGTATTCTATAAGTTATAGCTGAATGACAGTCACAGGGCACAATTTTAGCTGAATGGTGTTTTCAAAGCAGGATCCTTTACTGTTTTAGTATGAGTACTCCTTTACTCCAGTAAAGGATGTGAGTACTTGCTCCCTCACTGACTTTAAATACTGTGATGCAGTTACACCAGTGTTCGGTAAAAGATTTGACTAGAAGGCAATCATGTCATGACTAAACAATTCAGTATTAACCCATAAAATTACAACTAAACAATTGCCTATAAAAACAATTAGTTATAGAATTATAACTAATTACACAAGTACAGTATTTAGTCATTTAGAATGGGACACATTTAAATATGGCTGTTGTTCTTTCAAGCCGCATAGCAAATGAACCTTGACACCACCTGTGTGCCAGCAAGGTGTGACTTGAATTTGACCATCCTGGTAAGTCTAAGATTACTTATTAGTCGTTCTTTTATTATTATGTAAAGGTGAATGAACACATTGTGTAACAAATTTCATGTTATAGCAGGAAATTCACATGTATAATAGAAAAATTAATTAATGTGGACTTCTCTTTTTTGTCCTGGTAGTGAGTGTGCTGACTCAGGATCACACTATCCTAACTTACATGGATAGACAGCACCATAATTACAAAGTCATTCCACCTGTGTTTTTCCTGCTATAACAGCAAATATATCAGAAATTTTTCAAAGGACTGAATGTTCCTCAGCGTACAACAAGCCTTATTTCTATAGATAACTTATCTGCTGGAGGCTTTCTTTAAAAACTAAGGATGTTCATGAGCCAGGAACTAGTGGCAAATGCCACTGAAAGGCTTATACCATGTGTAAAGGAGGTACAAAGTTCACCGGGTGCGATGAGAGACACCCTTAAAACTACATGCTTCACCAGTTGCTGTTTTTCCAGTGAAGTTCTGTTTAACAAATGGAATGTAGACACAAGGGGAGGGTTTAATGGTCCAAATAAGCTTCAAACTGTGTCCAAATCTTACAGCAGTACCCACCATGACACATGCTAAAGACATGTATCGTATTGTGGGGATTTCTCCAGGGGTTTTCTGTGGCAGACTGGAGGGCTTGAAGGGTAAAAATGAAACCAACAAAACACAGCTATGCTGTGAAGAAACAACTCACTTTTGCTGATGAGAACTGGCTTAGTTTAAACCCTGAACATGAAGAAAAAGATCTTAAAAAATGAGCTATGCTATTGCAAAAGAATGGCCAAAATCAGAGCCTGCAGAAGCCAATACAGACCCTATAAATGCATCTTGACAAAATTCAGGAAGGTTTTCTTGGCAAAATGTGCAAAGCTCATTTAAACTGGGGTAAATACATTTTATATATCTTGCAAAAATTGAGCGTTACTTTTTAAAGACAAGAATACACAGAAATACGATCAACATTTTACTTATAATTGCATTGAAACACCCCCAAAACAATTTCTTTAGAGAATACAAAGAGGCAGAATTAAAGTTAGAACAGCAGTATGCATTCGAAATGGCATGAAAAGCACCATCCCTATTCAGCATCCCTTTTAAGTCCTCAGGCAAGTCTGATCGAGCAAACAAATTTTTACAAAACGTGATATGCCTCATCTGTTTACTCTTCTTTTTAAAGTTTAAGTGCAGTCTAATTTGTGACATTTAATACATGTTATCCAGACTCCAGTATACATTTTTATGACTATGTATATACAACATAGACCTGTGTAATATGTGTATTTTTCTAACCTAAAAATTGTAACATAAGAGGTCC
>VUQH01052853.1:2322-19613 GCA_015106775.1 Etroplus canarensis | reverse complement strand
GACTGCAAGGTGCTCAAGTACTGTGGCTATAAAATAATCCCAAATCCAACCCCCCCGCCCCCCCAAAAACAAAAAAGGTGAGGTGTTTGTGCTGACATGCTGCGGATATATCTGCCAGCCAAGCAGAACAGAGGAACACCACAGACAAGGTTCATGGATGTAGTGGAGGAGGACATGAAGAGGGTTAGAAGGACAGAAGAGGATGCAAGGGACAGGCTGAGATGGTGGTTTTCAACAAACATCGCCACTTTGGTCTCCTCTGTCCAAAGGACACTGCTCCAGAAATCTTTTTCTCTGTTCAGATACAGCTTTGCAAAACTAAGCTCTGTTTCCATGTTCTTTTTCTAATTGTATGGTCATAAACTTTAACATTTAACATACCAGCTGAGGTCTGTAGACTCTGAGATGTAGCTCTTGGGATTCTGCAGTTTCTCTCAGCATTGCACAGTCTGACCATCAGAATCAGAATTCTTTATTAATCCCAGGGGGCGGGGAAATTGCTTGAGGTCCAGATGCTCCATTAGCTAAATAAATAAATGAGGAGGCTGCTGGGAGGCCCACTCTCTTGAAAATTATAGTATTCTCTTCCCACACACCTGAATGCTCCAGACCAGCAAACTGCCAAAACTTCAGCTTTTGTAGAGGTAGTCACACTGGCTGATGATCAGTTAATCAGCTGAGTTTGATCAGCAGCACCTGACTGCTACTTACCCTATTAATTCCCAGGGAAGCAGTAAGGGCGTACTGCATCGAGTCCTGTGAAAACTTTCTTTTTCCACATGATTGCACGTACACTCTTTCAATTTAACCACCTATGTACTTGCAGAAACACCAACAATCCAATGTCTGTGTTCCTTCACCAGCAGTAGCGAAAAGAGAAAGACTGGATGTTTAAATACTTCCGATACTTGCTATCAGGAATCTTTTGTCTTGGCTGAAAATAGCTGTGGTGTAAGTGAATATCCTGATATTCGTTTAGCATTAGCCACAGACACATCAGTCAATGCCTTGGAGCCTGGCAAAAATAGGAGATACGAACAGTTTTATGCTAAAGCCGATTGGCTTAGTGATTAAACCGTTCATCTAAAAGACGAGCGCTGTGGTGCAATAGCACTTCAGCAAGCGAAGACTTATGTTTTGGTGCTAAAAGACTAACAGTGCCACGCAGGGCCACGTCTACAACTAGCTTAGCCTCCACTAGCCTAACTTGCATGTCCTGTTCTGCTACGGATTGGCTATATGAAAGATACAGAAAACCTACCATTTGTCATATTCGCAGTTTTCTCTTTGACGATGTTATATGGCGGGTTCTTCCTCTAAATTAGCATTCCGTCCTATATTTTAAAGTGGAGATAATATGTAGTCACTTAGATGTTATTTCCGTTTCCCTAGCTTAAACTCTTCTTCTACGTTTCTGCTTTGTTGCTGTTCAGCCAACATTACTGCCATCTACTGCCGTCTATTTGATTCACACCTCTCTGCTGTAAATCTATGGCAGACATGTCCGAAGGCCGGCCCCAGGTCAGATTATATACGGCCGCTGGCTCCTGTCTTAAAAGTATTTATTTATGGCCCACCCACTAGGGTAACCAGATCCCAGCAGACTAAAAGTGGGACAGTTGTTACTAATTCTGAGAAGCATGTGAAGGACATTTTATTTTCCCCTCACTAAGTAAAAATAATGAGCATAAATGAAAGCCAAAGTTTATTGTTCCCTGTCTCTATATCTTCTGTATTTGAGTAGTTGTTTAGTCTAGTAATTGTGTGGGTTTCATTGGGGAAGTATCCATCATCTTTTTGAGTTTCAGGTTTATAGAGACTCTCAAATTAACTGACAAAAGCATGAGGAAAAACTCCTGGAGAATTACCTTTTCTCAAGTTTCACCCTGGTATCATGGGCACATTTCTCTTTACTTGTGGTAGTTTTCCTTATATTTCATGAAAATTGGCAGAGCTTGTGACTTTGTGGGGACTTGCAGTTTATGACCTTGGGTGTACTGTAGGCAGCAGAAGATTGTGACAACTAAGTGGTAGGAGATCCATGATTACAGCCCATCGATAAAAGCAAGACTTTAGAAAAATGTGCCTTACAGTCTTGACATTTGAAAACTAAAGCCAGTCAAAATGTGGGACACTGTTTCAATATGTGGATCAAGGGGGCAAGAGATAAAAATGCTGTGCAGTCCCACATTAAGAGGGACATCTGGTCATCCCACTGCAAGAACTTTCAAGCACAATTAATACATTATGAGTTCAAAATGCTATTTCTCTTTTCATCTTATGGTGCCAGTAATATGTGATCTATGTTACAACCTCCTGGATAATTTCTGCCACTTGGCAGCTTTAAAAAAGAGAAAAGCTGTTGTGAGAGCACCGCTTTCAGAAGAGATGAGAATTGTAATATCATTCACTGAAAATTGAAGCAGTAATTTTCCAGTAAGGTATTGTTGTGCATAAAGAATTCAATTTAAAGAGAAACTATCAGACAAAAAATGCTGAGTAAACCAACTCAAAGATGGCTTGGCCTCACAACAGTTGTTGACACAGGCCCATGGTTTAAATGAAAATACCACCAAAGCAAGCTAGGAAGTGCCAGGTTAAACATGGAAAACCTTTTACAGAGGCTGAGTTTATCAAAGACTTCTTCTTTTTTCTTCTTCATTTTCTTTCGGCTGCTCCCATTAGGGGTCGCCATAGCAGATCATCTGCCTTCATCTCACCCTATCCCTTGCATCCTCTTCCCTCACACCAACCCTATGCATGTCCTCCTTCACTGCATCCATAAATCTTCTCTGTGGTCTTCCTCTTCTCCTCCTGCCTGGCAGCTCCATCTTCAACATCCTTTGTCCAATATATCCACTATCCCCCCTCTGAACATGTCCAAACCATCTCAGTCTTGCCTCTCCGACTTTGTCTCCAAACTTCTCAACATGAGCTGTCCCTCTAATGTACTCATTTTTAATCCTGTCCATCCTGGTCACTCCCAGGGAAAATCTCAACATCTTCAATTCTGCCACCTCCAGCTCTGCCTACTGTCTTTTTGTCAGTGAGGCTGCACATCAGTTTTATCCCTTGTCCCCTGTCCTACATCTCTAGAAAATGTCCAACATTTTGACTGGCTCTTCTAAAGTCTGGCTTTTACCTGATGTGTGAAGAAAGCAAAGAAGGCTTTTTATAATCAAGTGAAGGTTAGCCTGTCTAATGCTCTGCCCATCAGAGAAAGTTACAAGTTACAAAAAGTCATGAGCTTTGTAGATTTTGTTGAAAATCTAAACCTACTACCATGAAGAAAATAAAACAGCAGTGTAGTGTAGTGGTTTGCACATTCACCTTACAAGCGAAAGGCCCCTGGTTTGATTCCAGGTAGGGACACAAGCCCCTCTCACCATGAAGGGTTGCGTCATCTGGGCATCTGGCGTAACACCTCTGCCAAATTACCAGTGCAGATTAATCTGACCATGGCGACCCCTTGGTGGAGAATACAAGGGAGTAGCTGAAAGGCACATTACATAAGGAGAAATACAGTTTCTGTCTCTTTTTCAAGAGTTTTTGTACAAGGGAAAATATGATGTGAAGTGACCCAGTACATGTGTGTGTGCGTCATGAATGGTTAAAAAATGCTAAAATTGTCAGAAAAGGTTATAAAAGATGTGCCAATCCATGGATGCAACCCTTCTGAAACCCAAAGGTAGTTACCAGACAAAATAACAGCTGAAATAATGAAATAGAATCAAATACAGGAGTATGTAAAGACTGACTGAGACCAGAAAAACAAACTTGAGCTTCATTTTGTCCTTACTTTATTTACAGTTGCATTCAAATATCTGTTCTTTATATTGTTTTATGTTTTTTTTAATGTTAAGTTAGACATAAAAATTTCAGACTATGTCCCAGCATTGTTAACTTATCCCACATTGTCCCATGCAAACATAGCACTTGGCCCACATTTAGGTTGCTGGGATCTGACTACCCTAGTCAGGCTGATGAGTGGATACTAGTAGTTTTTCCTTGTGAAAAATACACTTTAGCATGTCAAAATATGAAATGACTAATTTAAATTTAATTTCTCAAAATTATATTTTAGATCTGGAAACAAATACCTGATATCTGTAACGTAGCTACAACAAACTATGCAACTAGAAACAACTAAATAGTTAATGCTATTCAAATCAATCAATTAATAGGAATCAAAAGGTAAACATTATTTAGAAGTGCAACTGGTCAAAATTATATTATGGATGTTTTGACTTGGAATTAAAACACATCAGTATTGAACTGATATTACAATAGTGGTTTACAGAATGGTAGTGGGACCTGTTATGATGTATGGTTTGGAGATGGTAGTACTGTCAGAAAGAGAGGAGATGGAGGTGGCAGAATTAAAGATGCTGGGAGTGACCAGGATTAGAAATGAGTACATCAGAGGGACAGCTCAGGTTGAGCACTTTAGAGACAAAGTCAAAAAGGCAGGGTTAAGATGGGTTGAACACGTGCAGAAGAGGGATAGTGAATATATGGACAAAGAATTTTGAAGATGAAGCTGCAAGGCAGGAGGAAAAGAGGAAGACCACAGAAAAGATTCATGAACGTAGTGAAGGAGGACATGTAGAGGGTTGGTGTGAGGGAAGAGGGTAGGATGAGCTGGAGGCAGATGATCTGCTGTGGTGAGCCCGAAACAAAGCAGCCAAAAGAAGGATAGTGCTTGTCTGTGGTTTGAATAAATGTAATTGGCTGACTGTTGAGGCTGACTCTGATTAAACTGCATTTCTATTTCTATTAATTAGCTTTAATATAAACAATTTAAGATATCTCAACAATTGCTACTGGTTGGTAGAGAATACACACCCTCTGTGTCCTTCTAGTTCTTCAGTGTATGAATAAAATCCCTTTTAATAATGCACAATAAACCATCTTATAAATGTTTCTTAATGCAGCACAGTTAAGACAGCAAACTAAGACATGTTTGTAAATACTATAAATTCTAACACTGTAGCATAATTGTATTTTATATTTCTTCTTAACTGTTGATAAAGAGGTTATAAAATATTATACTACTGGTAAGATGTACCAGTAGTATAATGTGGAAGACTGAGGAAGAACTGACAAACTGGCGAAAAAAGCTGACTGTGCTGCAGCTGTAAACCTGGACGTGCCTTATGCAGCAGCAGAGGGAAGGATGAGGATTAACGTGAGCTTCCACCCACACTGAGTTGACACCGCCAAACATGCATGGAACAATTTGTCCAGCCAAAATTTGCTCTTGCCAAATAAATTAATGAAATAAAACAAAAACCCTAATTCACTCAAAGTGAAATTATGGTGCCTATTTTGTGTACTATTCATACAAACCGCTATTTTACCATTTGCTTCAGACTAATCTGTAAGATAATGGCCTCATATGTGAAGTAACATCCTTAGTTGAATTATGGGTGGAAGTTTGCTAGATGATGCCCTACATATGTTTTGGACTGTACTGATGAGAAAGCCATGACTCCAGTCTTGGTGATGTTTCATCACAAAGTTTCTTAGATTTATACTTTAACCCTGCTTTATTGTCAGGATGACAATACCTTTGAAAACACACTGATTTGTAATGCATTTGTCAAAATATACAAATTCTACTCCTGTTAATTTTTTAAATATTATTTTTCATGTTATATATAAAACAAAGTTGGTTCCCATAATATTGTCAATACTGGACATATTTTGCATCACACCCAAACTAAACATTTGCACATTGCTAAAGGGTAATCCCTACATTCTACATACCCACTATATCAGTGGTCAGTCTAGTACATTTTTAATCTGTTTTGACTTGTTTCTATTTCAGTGAATGTTATTTCTCTTTTACATACTGATGCATGAAAGCAGAGGTATGCATCTTAATAACATAGAAAATAGATTCTAGAAGGATAGATTAAAAAGAGTACACTGAGAATGAAGAATATTGTTTTATTCCCTTCACTGTGTGTGATTACAAAGGATTTCCTAAAGCAAAGATACAAAGGCCATATTTTGATGTCAGTATTTCATGTTACATTGTCAATCATTATATTAAACTGCCCAGATCCCTGCACATGCTGCAGCTCTGAGACAACAGAAGTTTCTCTCCTGAAACAAACAAAGAGTCGTAAGACAGTTAATGAGATTTGATACTGTGGCACACCTGTTCTGATCAGCTGCACTCTAATTGCAGATCACAGGGCACCCTGGCAAAAACAAAACTGCAAACCTCCTCTTCTAATGCATTTGTGTCTGAGGAACAGAGCTGAGCAGTCTCTCTTTGGCATCTTTCTTTTCATCAATGCGTCTCTACCAGAATACACAGGTAAAAATGATTTGTTTTTAAATGCTTACTTTTGTGCAATTACATGGACAAAATTATGATTTATAATGGTACTTTTTCAATTAATAATGCAGAGGGAAAACATCAGAAGCAGCAAATGAGCAGGAATGAACTGCCTGTGTTTGAATGATGGATAAAGTAATTTCTCAGAACCTAAGAAAAATTCTATGTAACTTTAGGATCCTCAAACTACTCTGCAGCAGCCTTTTTTTCTTATTCAGAACAGTTCATACACACGATCATTTAGATTTCAAACCTATGATAATTTTATCTTGGTTATTAATTTAGTAGTTATTTTTTGCAGCTTTTGTATGCTTAGCTAAAAAAAGTGTCACATACTTACTTTATTCTGTATTTTAGATTCCGTAATAAAAGTACTTATCAGCAAGCTAGAGAAGGATGTTTTTTTCTATTAAAAACACAGTACTTTCCTTAGAATTCTTTTTGAGGTGTTTAAATATGCTGATGAATGAGAGTTTTGTTTCACTGATGTACTTAATCTTGGTCTTCATTCAGGTATCACACAAAATGGGCTTTCGAAATAGAAAAGGTAAGATAAAATCTGACAAAACTCAAGCTCATAGTGCTTCAATTAATTTAAGGAAACAAATGGATGAGCATCACTTGCATGATACTTTTTGACTTCATGAATATCTTGCTGTAAACACAGGCTCTAGTACAGTATGCTTTAAATAAAACACACTGGCTTGCTTTGTTGTGTATCAGACAGACATCAGTGCTGGATAGTCTCATCTCATCAGGTGACTGAAAGTCAACGGCAGGAGGATAGTGACCTCATCAAACCCAGAAAGCTGCCAAATCCTATCCTGGCCTCCTACCAACACAGAGCTCTTCATCAAGAGCTGCTATTCTGCCACAGACGGTGAGAAAACGCTATTCAGATCTAAACATGTAGCAGCTACTGTTCACAAATGTGACATTACTCAACAATGTCTACTAGTTTTATACCCTCATCATAAATCACTTAGATCCTTTTTATTATCAAGTACCTCTGTTGAAAACACTCTAAGTCGCCCTATTTTTTTTTTAGTCTGGGTGTTCAAAAATGTTTGTTTCCATGTGATATTTTTAGTGCTGGTGTATGGAAAAGGAAAGCTATAACTATGGTTAGGAATTGAAGGTTCTTCTGAAGGCCATAATTTTAGGTAACTCTTTGAGAGAATCCTCTTAGTTGTTACTTGTCCAGCTGACCAGGGCTGTGCCTGCTATGGATTAGCTGGATGCTTAGGTGGTATTTAACGCTGATCAGTCAAAAGTTAAATGCCTTGTTAAAAATCTACTGATCCCTCAACAGGGGGCAAGTGTTCTCACTCTCAGGTCTGACAAAGCAAAAATGACAACACAACCAATATTTGGAGTGGTTAAATACATTTTAGGAACACTACTCTTTCCATATATTGTGACATGATAACTCAAATTGAGCCTAAAAAACCTGATTGAACTGATTTATGTTATATGGACAAAATTATTGGGCCACACCAATCATTGAATTTAGGCATTTCCTCCAGTCTCGTTGCAACGACTGTATAAAATTAAGCATCTAGCCATGTGGTTTGCCTTTACCAACATTTGTGAAAGAATGGGTCATTCTAAAGAGCTCACTGAATTCAAGCAAAGTCACCACTTCAACAAGTCAGCTCATGGAATTTCTTCCCTCCTAGATATACCATGATCAGTTGTAAATGGTATTACTACAAAGTGAAAGTGTTTAGGAACCACAGAAACTTGGCCACAAAGTTGCAGAGCACATAAATTTACAGAGCAGGGTTGCTGAACGCTGAGGTGCATAGTGCAGAAAAGTTGCCAGTGCTCTGCTGACTCAGTAATTGCAGAGTTCCCAACCTTCTCTGGTATTAACATCAGCACAAAAACTGTACACTAGGAGCTTCATGGCTTGGATTTCCATGGCCAAGAAGCTGCATGCAAGCCTTATATCACCAAGCACTATGGCAAGTGTCTAATGGAGTGGTGTAAAGCACACTGCTACTGGACTGTAAAGCAGTGGAAATGTGTTCTGTGGAGTGGCGATTCATGCTTCTCTATGTGGCAGTCTGATGGACAAGGCCCCTTAGTTCCACTGAAGGAAAATCCAAGACATTTTTGACAATTCTGTACTTCCAACTTTGTGGGAACAGTTTGGGGAAGGCCCTTTTCTGTTTCAGCATGACTGTGCCCCAGTGCACAAAGCAAGGTCCACAAAGGCATGGTTGAATGAATTTGGTGTGAAAGAACTTGACTGGCCCACACAGAGACCTCAACCCATTCAACACCTTTGGGACTAACACCAGACTCTTTCGTCCAACTTCAGTCTGACCTCACAAATGCTCTTCTGGATGAAGGGGCAAAAATTCCTACAGACACACTCCAAAACACTGTAGAAAGCCATTCTAGAAGAGTGGCAGCTCTTATAGCTGCAAATAGGGGGCCAACTCCATATCAGTGCCTATGGATTTATAATGGGATGTTTATGGTATTTTGGGCTTTTTGATCTAGACACCCCATGTATCAGTTAATGTGTTGCATCCTCAGAGGTGTACTGCCACGAAGAAAGCCAGAGCTGCTGTTTGTCCTGGAACAGAGACAGAAGAACAAGCAGAACGAGCTGGCTCTCCATCCTCCCTCTGACTTGGAGGTAAAACTGCGTACAAGGCAACAAAGAATACAATTTGTAAGTATCCTAATTAAACCACACACAAAGAGTTTGGGAATTATGCAGTAATAATTTACTTTTGGGTATTTGCATGTGGGCAAAAATAGAATGTTGTTATAGAGGCTGTCCAAACAGATATATTTTTTGTCCTGCAGTATGAGCTGGAGGAGAAGAGGAGGAGTGAAAGTCTAAAGAATGTGCCAGAATTTGTTCGTGTGAGACAAACCCTGAAGCATATCCCAAAGTCCTCCTACTGATGACGAGAGGAAATTCCCAAATAAATATTGTTGATGTGTACCTTGACTGAGAACTGTATATATTTCAGAGTAGAATAATCACAATTCATCTGTCTTACTTGTAGAATGACAAAACTATACTTACTGGTGTTAATTACAGTAGTTTTAAGTAGCAAAAGGCTCCTGAAAACTTCAGTGAAAAATTCCCATTTTGTAAAGTAGCACTACAATGAAATTACAAAATCTTTTCTAATGTATACTGATATCAGCCACAACATTAAAATTATTCACATGTAAAGGGACACAATCACACTTACCATTTCACAATGCAATGTTGTGCTTGGCTTGGGCAAACTTTGTTACTTCGATAGCTATATATACCAACACCGACCTAAGAATTGCTGCAGACCGAGCACACAGGCCTGATGGAATGGCACACCTTGATGATGGCAGCAGGATAATATACCCCACCACAGCACAAAAACTGCTGAGGAACAGCTCAAGAATGACTACAAAGAGCCCAAGATGTGGATGTGAGCTCCAAATGTCACAGATCCTAATTCAATTAAGCATCCATGTAGTGTGCCTGAATAAACTTAACTATCACCCCCTGCAAGATACCATGGGAAGGGGGTGTGTGGCAAACAGGCAGACCTAATGCTGTGGCTGATGTATGTATGGGTACATCAGTGTTTTATAATACTTAGGAAAAAATAACCTTATACTGAAGTATTGTAATAACGTCAAGCCAAAAAATTACGACTTTTTAACACATGGAGGATTTGTATATATAATGGATAAATGTGCATTTTTCAGTATTAAAGTATTTTATGAACTCACCTTGGCAGGACTTATGCATTTGGATGTAATTTACAGTAACCTCTTTTTAAAAAAAAAAAAAAAAAAAGATTCAGAAGAGCAAGATGACAAGAGTACAATTAACTTTTTTAATGAAACATCCAGGGTGGCTGACCATGTATACAAAAACAATGAATCAAAATTTGCTACTGACAACAGTAGGGAAAAGTGTCATTCACTAAAATGTAACAGACAAAAAGGAGCTTGGGTGTTATACTTCTTGCAGCACTCGGATATAGTGTTTTTCTCTTAATCAAAGCTGCTGTATAAGCTTCACAACTTTTGGGAAACAGCTATTGACATCACAAGGTGACATTAAATTGAGGAACCTAACATCAGCGAAAACAGGGAAATTAAAATCAGGTTTCCCACTAAAACAAAAGTGCCCAGCTGGTAGTCCATCTCTGAATCTCTGTTGTGCTGCAAACAAACATTCACCTTTACACCTCTGTACAGTAAATGTGCCAACTTCAACTTTAGTGTTGTGTTGGAAATATAATTACTATTGCAGACTCCTCACATAGGCTTTAGTATAAGGAAAAAGAAGGCTTGTTAAATATGACACATTCAACCATTTTCTCATACACATTGTCTGCATCCATAAACACATGAAACCAAGGGGGTGTGCTACAAAGCAAGATTAATGGGTAAGCAAGCTATGAGCTTAAAGTCAGAGTTTTAGTGTAACAAGGTAGCCCTTTTTTAATTGGCTATATCACCAGGGTAACTTCTGCTGAACCCATAACCTGGTTAGAAGTAGGTTGTCTTAAAATTGGCTTGAAGCGCCACGTTTTCACTCATTTTCACTCATTTTGATCATTTACATGTTTGTGTTTTCAGTTTGGTATAGGAATACTTTAATATATGCCACCTATTCATTCATATCTTACTAATATTACCAAATGAAGCCTCACTGTAAAATTATGAGAGTCTGTGTTGCCTTGTAACAGGAATTCACATACATTCAGCTGGTGATGCAGAAAATTTATAAATGTTATGTTTGGTTCTAATGTGCTGCAAAGTCTCTTTTACAATCATGGAATTGCAGCCACTAGAGCACAGATTAGAAAACTGTTCAGTTACATTTATAGTTATCAGATATTTAATAAATAAAATTAATTAAAATGAATTGCACTCTGAGCCAGAAAAAGTCTGTGACTTCTATGTCTGTTTTATTAGGCTGTGGGAAAGTGTCAGAACTGAATGCACTGAATTACCTGTAAAGGTTCAATGCATCATGTTAAAATTTCAGAACTCTAATGTGCAACTGTCAGTTTAGAAATAAACAGCAGCACTGAAAGCAGACTGAGCAGTAAAATACATGTTATCTTAAATATTTTTATTCTACCACTCAGTGAGCCCTTGGTGATCATGAATAAAGCTTTAAAATTAATACATGTGAATTCCACAGATTAACAAATATCTGCAGCATTGCTCTCTATTATTATTTTCAGAAATAGTGTTAGATTTTACTTTTATATTTTTTTAAGGTTGTTTATTATCTCTATCAACTGTTCATTTGTTAATGTCTCTGACTGGAGTAGGAGGTGCTCTGTTGAGCCATTTTGTGCAGAAGATGAAATGGAATGAAGTGATGCATGAAACGCCCCTTTAATATGAGTGTGCACAGAACATGAAGCAGAACTCCTGGCTCAACAAAGAAAGCTGATAATCCAGTCGAAATACCCATTATCTCAGACTGGTTTTGTCAAACCTGCTAATACAAAGAAAGCCTGACTTTGTTGAGCTGGCTTCATCGCACACCCCTTGTGTCCCATCAATCGTAAACAAACTGATTAAATTTAAAAAGTAAACATTTCTTGTCTATGACTTATCGGTATTTTCTCCAAAATATTTTGGATACAAACTGTATCCACAAGTAGCAGCCACATCCACTGCACATCTGTCCAAACTTAGTACCACTGTACTGTGCTTGCCACAAAATAAATTAACAATAAATACAATACCAAAAAAATGCTTTCACAAAAAAACAGCAGAATTAATTGCAGGGTAAGAATCTCCAATCTGTATCTTCCTGAACCATCTACTATACTAAAATAACCTTAAATATATATCATAATGTTGGAAAATACTTAGCAAAACATACAGCAGATGAAATACAGACAGTGGAGAGAAATAGGCCACCAAAAGGCAACAAGGAAAGAACTGATAGTAAAACCTAAGGAACTCAAGGATCAAAAATTGGCGCAGGACTGAAGTCAGCTTCTGATTGAGCTGAGCTGAGCTGAGGAGTATTATCACTTGACAATTTTCTTTTGTTAAACAATTTCAAGCTTTAAAACAGGTGCTTAACATCACAGTAAATGCTGTAGCTCAACTTAAAACTCCTTTGAGACTTTTGGTTTACACCACATTAACCTGGGTATGGATTTATCAAACTTGGACAAAGACTGTTTGAAACATAGATTCAGATTTGTGAAAATGTGGCTCTCATTTCATGGCTTTTTCTCCATCCAACCATATAATATCTACCTGACAGCCTCTGCTATGACAAGCCAAACCCAAACAAAATTTTAATGAAAGTAATTATGGGGTTAGATTCGCTAAACCTGCATTAATTGGAGAAAAAGCAGTGAACTTGTCCCCTTTTCTGTTTTTACAAACAGAACAACGTATGCAATGTATTGTATCAGTTATGTGATTTTAAAGGGTCTAACAATGGAAATACAGGGGAAAGAAAAAGTCCTTTAACATTCCCAACTTGGATGATATGAATATACAATGAGATACGAAAGCAAATTTCAGCCTTTAGGAAAAGACATCCATTATGGGATTCCATCTTTTCTTTGGCAGCACTGTGAGGGTGGCACACTCCAGTCATAGACATAGGACAATCGCAGCTTGACTTCCTCCTTGCAGAGTCTGCCATCACGCTGCAGAGTTTGATGTTTCTCCAACATGTCCTCCAAGCTCTGCTTATGTGTCACTAAGTATTTGTTGTTGCAACCACGTGATTTATACTCTGTATCAAAACGTGGGTCATGCGTCCGCCGGACATCTACTGGTGCCAGCCATGCACCCAGTGACACATCCTCACTCTGCCACGTCTTGAGGTACCCTGCATTAAGATGCACATAACGCACTAGGTCAGCTGAGAGAACGTAGCCACCGCCCAGTGCGTAGGGGAGGTAATAGTCACAGAGCTCCCAAGAGCTTTCGCGCCACTTTCCTGCTGTTTTCACCCGACCTCGACCTGAGAAAAAGCCCCAGTACAACCGGTTGGGCTCTTTCCCCTTCAGTTCCTCTTTAAGGAGGTCCAAGCGAGCGAATGTGTCATCATCTGCTTTAAGGACAAACATGAAGTCCACATTCTGGTCCAGCCAGGAGTACATGTGCAGCAGTTTGAGTGTCAAGTTCTCATAAGAATCTCGCAAATCAGGAAGTAAAAGTAAGTCTTTGTGTCGCCCCTGCTCTGTGTTAAGATTTTGAAGGTCCTCACTGGAGAGTCCCTGTGTTCCTACCACAAACATGGCCAGAACATCAGAGTCCCGCTTGGCAAGCCAGGTGCTGCGGATAATACTCCGTCGTTCCGTGTACTTCGGTCCTGTTGTGATGAGGACCACAAGGAATGCTGATAAGACTTTGGATTTGAAGGAAGGATTAGGCTGCTCTGGATGGGACTGCAAACCGCCATCATATGGGGCCTGGCCTGGAGGATCCAGGTGACCCTGTTTTAGGGTTTCTGATGTACATTTTGCCAAGAAAACAAGAACTACAGCAAAACAGCAAACCATGCCAATGATCAGAGCTGTCTTGTGGCGACACACCAGACGAAACAGATTCATGATGCCTAGTCTGGGGGGTGAAAAACACAAAAGAGTCACAACATGTATTAGCAAATTGATACAGTATCATACTGTGATATTTTGTGTGGCAATACTGTATTGATACAGGCATACCAAATGCTGATATCCTATCATAAAAACTTAAAACAAAATATGAGCATTTTAGTACTAGAATAAAAAAGCAACTGTCTTTTAGTTCACCTACGTGATCTAAGACCATTTTCGAAGTCTTAAATTGCTGAAGGGGGCAGCAGAACTTTTGTAGTACAAGCACTGTTCAAAACACACTTAACTGTACAGAATATACCACTTGTTTGCATTCAGTTTAGTTGGACGAAACTGTAATGCAAATAGTTTTTTTTGGTCATTTAAGAAAAGTTCGAATAACAGCGTCGATCAGTCTGCCGAACAATCCCATTTTAAAAATAACTGAAATGAGAGGAACAGATTGAAAACTTAAAAGATAAAACAGATAATGACAAAGTTTACCTTGGGGGCATAATTTGCAGATAAAAAACGTGGTAAATTGCAATATATTGCAGCACATTTTATTCATGTCACGAGTTAAGTATCGTGATAATATCATATAGTGGTGTATCTGATGATTCCCACCTCTAATATACATAGGACCAAACCTTCCAAATTAGACCCACAAACCATGCATATGTGAAAATATGGCTAAAATTAAAAAACACAGATGTTGTGCATTTCTCTGTTTTCACAAAGATTCTGTCAATGCCGTGTGTTTTATGCTCTGAATAACTGCAGCTATCGAGCGAGTTAGCATTCGCTCTTGATTCTGTAGCACCACCTGCTTGCTGAGCTTAGTAGCTGAACTGCACACTAAATGGTACAAGCATTATGAATTAAAGAGGATCTGTCGGTTACCTTAGCAAACTGAAATGTATCTGTCAATGGCACAGATGTAGCGGACCGCTGATGGCAGCTTTGCAGAGCTAGCGTTAGCTACCGAGACAAAGCCATCTGCGCACTTTGTAAGCTCACTGCCCTGAATGCGAACGCACAAAGCCAGCTCATGTTGGGCTGAAAAGCAGACAGAAACCAGTCCGTTTAACAGGGTCGGCCAAGGTTTCAATAACCAGCTGGGAGCTCCAGACAAGCCATCAAACCAACCACTTTCTGCCTCCTACTGTCACTTCTGAGACTCCGTGACGAAGAGGAAACGGAAGTGAAGCCCCTCCTCCTCCTCTCAAAAAAAGCAGAACACTTACACTGACAAATATGAAACTTCATTTTTGTACTTATTATTTTAAAAATGAACACAAGCTGTACAGTTGGACAAAACTACAACTATATTTAGCATTATTTTTTTAAGAACTGATAACACAAGGATTATAGATACTTAAAAAGAAAGCGAAGATGTGCAGGAGCTAAAATTGGCCCATAAAGTCAGAAAGAAGCGTAGGAGAGCTGGGAACAGCTGGAAACTGGAGCATGCGCATTAGTCATGCTCCAGCTTGACGCGCAGACCGGACGTTTTACCGTTTGCTTCAAAATATAAGCACATATCACTAGTGTTTCATCAGTTCCGTTGCCACAGGTGTATAAAATCAAGCTCCGAGCCATGCAGTCTGTTTTTGCAAACATTTTTGAAAGAATGGGTCATTATAAAGAGCTCTGAATTCAAGTGTGGTACTGTAATAGGATGCCACTGTTGCAACGAGTCAGTTTGTGAAATTTCTTCTCCCCAAGATAGTCCACAAACAACTGTAAGTGTATTATTGCAAAGCGGGAGTGTTTATGAACCCCAGCAACTTAGCTTCAAAGTGGCAGACTACATAAAGTTACAGTGCTAAGGTGCATAGTGCGTAAAAATTGCAAACAATCTGCTGACTTAATAACTGCAGAGCTCCAAACCTCCTCTGGCATCAACATCAGCATATAGTATGCACTCGATGTGCCATGGTATGAGTTTTCATGGTCAAGCTGCTGCATGCAAGCCTTACATCACCCAGCACAGAACCAAGCATGGGATGGAGTGGTGTAAAGCACACCATCACTGGACTGTGGAGTTCCAAATCACACTTCTCTATCTGGCAGTCTGATGGATGAGTCTGGATTTTTTGAATGCTAGGATAACTTTACCTACCTGACTGCACTGTACCAGTTGTAAAATTTGATGGAGGAGGGATCCTGCTATGGGGTTGTTTTTATGGGGTTGACCTTGGCCCCTTAGTTCCAGTGAAGGGAACGCTTAATACTTCAGCTTACCAAGACATTTTGTAAAAGTCTATGCTTCCAACATTGTGGGAACAGTTTGGAGAAGGTACTTTTCTGCTTGTGTTTTGAGCCCCAGTGCACAAAGCAAAGTCCATAAAGGCATGACTGGATAAATTTGGTGTAGAAATACTTAAATGGCCCAACACAGACCTCAACTATATCCAGTACCTTTGGGATAAACTAGAATGGACATTATGGCCCAGGCCCTCTCATCCGACATCAGTGTTTGGCCTCATAAATGCTCCTTCCCACAGACACACTCTAAACTCATAAGATGAGGGGGCGGTTTCCATATCAATACCTATGGATTTAGAATGGGATGTCATGACAGCTCTTGAAGGTGTAATCTGTCAGTATCTCAACACTTTTGTCCATATAGTGTGAGTATCCTTTGGTGTAACTGCAGTGACTAAAGGGAAAATAACCACAAACATCAAAAATTATATTCAATCTGTGTAGGGCCACATGTTCTGTGCAGAACTTGGCAGTCTGATACACAACTGAAATAATGAACACCGCAAGAATCAAGCATTCACAGAAAGTAACTGTCATTTCACACATTTGATTAATTCAAATTTACTCTTGAATTATATTCTTTGATAGTTACAGTTCATTTAAATTCAGAAAGGTTTGGTGGCTCTGGATCTTCATGTTATTACCAGTGACTGTAGAAAACAGCTGAAATCTTTAGTACAATGTAGAAACCTTTTATACAGTCATTGGTTATTACAACTAGGGTTTGGGAAAGAGTTGTTGAAGCTAGGTTAAGAAGAGAGGTGATGATCAGCAAGGAGTAGTATGATACAACAGATGCAATATTTGCTTTGAGAGTGTTGATGGAGAAGTATAGAGAAGGTCAGAAGGAGTTGCACTGTGTCTTTGTAGATCTTGAGAAAGCAAATGACAGGGTGCCAAGAGAGGAACTGTGGAATTGTATGAGGAAGTCAGGAGTGGCAGAGAAGTATGTGAAGGTGGTACAGGACATGTATGAGGACAGTGACACAGTGGTGAGGTGTGCAGTAGGAGTGACAAATGGGTTCATGGTGGGGGTGGGATTACATCAGGGATCAGCTCTGAGCCCCTTCTTGTTTGCAATGGTGATGGATAGGCGTCTCTGTGGACTATGATGTTCG
>VUQH01052834.1:5055-20476 GCA_015106775.1 Etroplus canarensis | reverse complement strand
GATGGTTCGGGTCCAAGTCCAGGATGGTCTGGGTCCAGGTCCAGGATGGTCCAGGTCCAGGATGGTCCAGATCCAGGATGATGTAAACTTTTTAACACGCTGTGATTATATTTCGTCTTGAATCTTTCTGAATTCTTAACCCTTTAAATCCGACGGTGTCACCTGCGATTTCGACTGTTGTGTATAATTCAAATTGCCGTAATTCCTCGACCATTCCGGTGAAATTCCAACGGATTCTGAAAGCTGAGAAGCAGCACTTTCCACTGATATACAGTAGCACAACTAAACTGAACCAAAGTGCGCTGTGTATCAGATTTTTCTGTCTGTCGAGGAATTACGGCAATTTGAATTATGCATGACAGTGGACGTCGTGGGCAACGCCTGCGGACTAAGAGGGACAAAGATGGAGGCGGCAACGGCTCAGCGAGTTGGAGGACTTGTTTGAGAACCAGAGGGTTAGTGACCATCCAAGATCCGCCAATCCAAGACCTCACACCCTGGACCCATATGTGTGGAGGTGGATGAGAGATGTCAGCTCACCCCTTGAGCAAGGCACCGAACCCTCTACATTTGCTCCCAGGCACCTGCAATGGGCAGCCTCACTCACCAACCTTGCTCACTCCTGCATGTTAAAGTGTGAGTGTAACAACTAACAATGAGTGTTGGTGAACACGCCCCCTTTGAATGAATGAATGAATGAAACTTTATTGGCATTATACGCCAGGTACGATGACATTCTGTGTGGTTCCTCTCTATAAAAATAAAAATAGTTCACACATAAGAAAAGCAGATAAAAAGCAGCTGAAGTAAAAAAAATGCAACAATGTAGCAGCATCGTTTGGTTGTGCAGATGTGTAAAATATACAGTGACATATTAGCGCGGTGCATGGTTACACCACCGTTCCCAGTCACTACTAATTGGTGACCAGTACAATAAGCCCAGTGTAGATTTTAACACCTCAGTTACACCGGAGACGCTACGCGGTGACACAAACACAAGTGAAGCAGGACAGGTGAGACTCACCTGAAGATCACCTGAAGGTCAGTTTGAAGCAGGAGGAACATCGTGACACAAACACAAGAACCAGGATCTTAAATGTATTTATGAAGGTTTCAAACTTTTTTTCTGCAGTGACATGAGTTTTAAAATGTTTGATCAGGAAGTCTTTTCCTCAAATAAAAACTGCCAGGGCCGACACGGACAAACAAAGACCAATTAAACAAAGGTGGATAAGCTGTTATAACGAACATATTTGATTAATGTGATACCCATGGTTGCGTTGATATGACAACACTCTGATGGAGGACAGTCACAGTTCAGAGGGCCGGTGGTACCCCAAGCCCCCACTTTAGCCTCACCTCTGAGAAGTAAAGACCTCATTGTTTGGGGACTACTTTCAGGGACGGATGAAGCGACCTGGAACCAGAAGGCGATAAGTAACAACAGGACGAGCAGGCAGTAAAACAAAGAGGAGTAAATAAAAAGGACGAGAGTGAGTAGGCTTGTAGTTCTTAGCCACAAGACAAAAATGCAAAAAGACATGAAAGAAGAAAGAAATCAGCAGAAAGAGACACGAAAAGACCAAACACAGACGCAAAAAATGCAGTGACGTATGGCCCGTCAGTTCACAGGTCCTGTTTGAAGCTTTCCTGTCATTGGTCGGCTGGATTGCACAAACTAATGAGAATTAAAATCCACTGAGACGTCAAAGAGGCTCACAAACAGTCTTATCCAGGACAGTGGGACTAGTTCCTGACCTGCCCTAACCTGAAGACATCTTTATACCATAAACAAATCGTTTCTGTATAGACGGCAGAGGAACACGCACAAACGCTCATTTTATGAGCGTTATGATCCAGAGCGATACTCAGAGGAGTAGCGATTCTTGTGAAAATGGAAAAGTGAGCACCAAATGTGACCTTAACCTTGAGCACATTTTGGGCGTAGACACATTACAGCAAGTTTCTCTAAAATCTCACCAGAACCCTGGGAGGAGTAGTGGTTCTTATGAGTTGTGAACAGATGAATGACAGGCAGCTTGCCATGACATGAGCTCATCGGCACTTTGGTCGGATGAACTGATGAGCTTAAAGAGTTACAAAACAATCAGCAAGAGATCAAAACTAAGCAAACAGATGGAAAGCAAGCGAAAAAACTAAAAAATAAGCTACAGGAAACGTAAAACGGCAAAATGAGTGACAACTCATTAAATCAGCATGAAGAGATCTAAAAACAAGAAAAAATCTAAAACGAGACACAAATTTTATCACAACAGACAGAAAACAAGTCAGAAGAGATAAACAGCAAACAGAAAAGGCAGAAATCGTCCCTAAAGAAGCATAAAGAGACAAAAAACGAGTAAAGGGACACCAGAAACACAGAATGACTGAAACCTGACACAAACAGACATATTTGATGTTTGCATCCTGGGCCCTGGCTGTATCAACACTTTCAGATGTGAAGAGGTCTTATTGTATGGGGACTACTTTCAGCGGTGGATGAATCCAAATTCCTGGGCCTTTTGGTGTCACCTGATGTCAGCAGAGATATTCAGTGTCTGACTTCACGAGGATGAAAACAAACAGCTGTGAAGATGAAGCTTCTTCCTGCTGATGGTAGCTGAAGGTCAGAGCCGACCCCCCTGAACCTGCCAGGTATCTTCAGGTGCCGCCGTTTCTTCTCCGTGACCCAGACGAGCATCTCGCCGCCCGTCAGGACTCGAAGAACACCCACTCCCCTTCAGCTTCCTCCTCCAGGAGCTGCCGCTGACGCAACAGCCCCTGTGATTAGAGCGCACATCCGCCGGGGCCCCGCATGTTAATCAGCGAATAATTACCTCGCCGTGATTAGAGCCGGCCGCGCAGAGTGCCTCAAAGAAATAGGCCCCCCACCTGAGAAGTTATTATTTTCTGGAGTGGCGGCCGAAAATGCCCCCGCAGAAACGGCTAATTACCCGACATTAGTTCCACAAGTGCCCGTTCCCTCAGCGGAGCTCTTTGATATATGAAATGTGACGCGTCTCTGCTGAGAGTCCAGGAAATCCCGCGGCGGCGAGCACACTTCTGCCGGCTATTAAAAGATGACACAAGAGGCGAGAGCAAAGGCGAGGACACGACGGTATTTGTATTGCTTCATCGCCGCCATGAGCCGGTGACTGAGAGATGCCGTCCGACGCGCCACATCACGATCCCAGGACTCGCCGGTCACATTATTAGGAACGTCTACATTTTGGTTTTTGTTGTTCTGAAGGAATTTTTCTGCTTTAAATGAAAGTCTGGTTTGTTGTGGTGTGTCTGCAGCCTTAAACCCACCAGTTTGTGGAGAATCCGCAGCGTTAAAAGCATGTAAACCATGAAAAAGTTGCACAGAGCATATTTAAATGTCAGAGTGAAAATCGGGGAACAGGTTCTTGGTGACGTTGACCTCACAGTCTAACCAGAGACACAAACACCTGCTTTCCTCCTTCAGCTTTAACGACGGGACACCGGCGATTTCCACGGCCAGCCAAGAGATTTAATCTGTCCAGCGTGTCCTGGGTCTACCCCGGGGTCTCCTTCCAAAAGGACATGCCTTATTTATTCACATTAATGTTTGCCACCTCACACGCCGACGGCCAAGACTTCGTGTTGTCGGGGCCGAGCCGCCTGTCAATCACAGGTTAAAGTTCATGAAGTTTCCATGATTGGAGGGTGGAGGGGGTGGATTCAAGATTCAAGAGCTTTATTGTTATTTCAACCACATACAGCTGACGCAGAACATAGTGAAATGAGATGGCGTTTCTCCAGGACCTGGTGCAACATATAAACATGTGACAGGACGTTTTTTTTTTTGAGACCCTCTGAGCTGCCAGCAGGTCTGATGGGTTGCGAAACAGAAACAACGCTGCCGCCGCCACAGGTGCACCTGTGCTTCATAAATCACAGGTAACGTCTGAGGCGCGTCTCCTCACAACATCTGTCAGAGGTATTGAGGGCAGCGTGCAGATGTTTAACACGAAACAAAAAGGGTGTTTAGCTGTCAGAAGTCGTCACTAAAATCACAGATGAACGACGGGTGTCGGCGCCGTCACCGTCAACATCAAGCCCCAAGGAAGCCAAACACTCCTGATGTTTAGTCTTCTACACAAAGGTTAAACAGGACCATCTTCACTTCGACCTCAGCAACTAAATCTCCACATCACGTCAAGACAGAGGACCATATTTACTGAGGGCTCAAACCAGCACAGGTTTATCAGCAGAACACCGATTCACTACCGTCTCAAGGTGCGTTATATCTATAGACCCCACAGGAGTACCACTTGGTGACAGCGGGGAAGAAGACCTCCCTTTTATCAGACATCCATGAACCTTCTCTGTGTGCATCAACTGTATACCTCTGTACAACAAACTGTGCTCCTCGTTAGTAAATCTGGTCCCAAACCTACAAGTGACATAAATAAAGTACACTGAACACAAAGCTAGTTTACATGTTGTACTTCTGTAACAATTAAAACGAGGGAATTCTGTTCGGACAAAGCGAGTCAATCAACCATCAACCCTCAGGGCTGAAAAATGAAGCCAAATGAAGCTGCAGTTCCTCTAATGGCCACTAGAAGTTAGTTCTAAAAGTGAGTCAGTCCCCATAGACTCTCATGTTAAAATGTTCAACTTTACAGCAGAAATAAACTTGTTTACTGGCTGCTACAAAAACCTGTTTTGGTCTCTATTGTACGGTTTTCTCCTTCATACCGACTGCGCCGGGGTGAATATTTTTATAAGTCACCCGTTTAAATTATATTCAGGCTTTGTTTGCATTATTAGGGGCGTGGCCTCTATAACTGACAGGTCGCTGGGTTTCATCTCAGCCAACCAGTGTCCCTGAACTGAGCTGAGCTCATAACTTAGCACTCCACCCTCTTGTCCAAATATGGTCACTTCGGACTCCAAAAAGTCAACATCATGGGGGCTAAAGTGCTAAAGTAGAGACTTCAAAATGGACAACATCAATCTTTTACATACTTTATAAGTCAAAAGTGAATTTCAATAAAGGCTGAAAATGACATTTCAGCAGTTTTCATGGAGGTTCTTCAGGCTAACATGTGCGCTATGTCTTCAGTCATTGCTCCTCCTCAGAAAAATAATTATTTTTCAAGTAAAAAATGGCCCATTTCATTGGTTACACAGTAAAAGATCATAAAATGTATTCCTGAAAATGAATAAAATCATAACGTCCTGGGATGTTTTTTTGTTTTAGAGCCAAACATGTTTAAAAGTAACAAAAGTCGAGCCTGACATCTCCGTGGTTCAGACGGAGGTTTTCCAGCTGAAACATGAGTTGTGTCCTCAGTCATTTTTCCTGCGAACGTCGCCCTGAGTGGAGCCGTAAAAGACGTGGAGCGTTTGCTTCCTCCTCTCTTTGTTTCCGTCAGCCGCTGTAAGTCGATCCCGAGCAGCCTACAGATAATTGCCTCCATGTGTTACTGCGACAGTAATTAAACAATAAAAATTCAGAAGTCAATTAGCAAACGGCGCTTCAGACGTGTCGACAGGAGAGGTGGGGGGGAGACGGGGAAAACAGAGGGAGCAACTCCTCCCCCACCTCTCCTCCAGCTGAGGTTGGAGGTTCAACGCTGGCCTCTCGGTTACACATTCACAGACCTTCGGCGGACCCTCTGGAACAATCCGCTAATGTTTTCCATGTGTGAGTGACGAGGAGCAGGAAGAACAAAACACACAAAGTACTTCACTGTACTTCCAGAAAGGAGCTGTGGAACCTGCAGCCAAGAAAACGGGCCGGTGCTGTGACTGAGGTTTTTACTAATGAACCAAGTCTGCATCACATGATGCCATACACACTCACCGATTGGTCCGTTTTAGTGATGTCATCAGGTTCATCTTGGAAAACACTTGATTTCGTTTCTGTTCATTTGCGTTATTTCTTTTTAAACACCAGGAGAGAGCACATGGAGACAAACTGCACCAATAACAGGCTTAAGGAAGTCTTCTTCAAGATATACAACAACATCCGGTTTAGATCCAGAACAATAGATCTCGACATGGAATATTCCATTTAGATTTAAAATATCTGGTTTGAACCTAGATTATTAAGTTCTCTGACCAAGAATTTTTGGTTTGGTGCTGGAATGTAAGGCTTAGACCTAGAATTTGGACCTGTAAGATCTAGTTTTAGGCTTCCAACATCTGGTAGCAGCTGAGACTATTTGGTTTGCACGAGGAATATTTAGTTTGGTACCAGAATATTTGTTTTAGAGCTGGACTGTAAGGTCTAAAAACTGGAATATTCAGTATGAGTCTTATTTGGTTTAGACTGGCTACATTCATTTAAGTTTAGAGTTGGAATATCTTTCAGATCTGGATTATTCAATTCTCTGACCTGCCATCTTTGATTTGGTCCTGGAATATTTCGTTTGGACTTTAGAATTTAGTTTCAACCTGGACTATCAGGTCTGGAACTTGAAAAATGTATTTTGGTCCTGGAATATAGAGTTTTAGACCTGGATTATTCAGCTGGGACCTCAAATATCAGGCTGTAGTATATGGTTGGAACATAAACCATTTGGTTTATACCCTGAATATTCAGTTTGGTCATTCATGATTTGGTTTAGACCAGGTCTCTCCTAATATTAATTAGAATATTTAGTTTTGACCTGGCATAGCAGGTCTGGACCTGGAAAAATCAGGTTATAGAACTGGAATATCAGTTTTAGACTTAGAATACCTGGTTGGAACCTAGACTATTTGGTTTGTACCCTGAATAGTCCGTTTGGTCTTTAAATATTTGTTTTAGCCCTGATGATTTATTTTGGACCTGGAATATAAATTTTAGACCTGTAATATCTTTCTGAAACCTTGATGATTTGGTTTGGACTTTGGATATTTGTCTTTGAACTGGAATATTCAGTTTGGAGTATCAGGTTTAGACCTGGGCTAATTGGTTGTTGATGTGGAATATTCAGTTTGAATCCAGAAGATCAGGTTTAAACCAGGAACATCAGGTTTGAACCTGGACTATCAGTAAGAGGAATAAAAGGGTTTGAACCTTAACAGTTTGGTTTGGACTTTGAATATTTTGCTTAGAACTGGAATATTCAGTCTGGACTTATAACATCAGGTTTGAATCTATAATATTAGTACAAGACCTGGAATGAATATCAGCTTTAGGCCTGGAATATCAGGTTTGAACCTGGAACTGGAAGCTCAGGATTGCCTTTGTGGATGTAGGAGTGTGAGGAGCAGAATTTTGACCTTTAGGTCAACAGGAAAACACGAATCCTTTAATTATTCCAGTAAAACAATTATCTGTGTAAGTGGAGTGGATTTTATTTGTAGAGCTGCTTATCCTCAGTGATGGTCCCAGAGGGAACTGAACGCCCACACCATGTATGCATGTTTGAGGCGTCACCCAAAACCAGCTGGAAGGTACATTTACTGCCTTGCTCCAGTTCTGCTCAGAGGCGGAATCAAACGACTTTGCTTCACAAACAGATCTGAACTCATTAAAAAAAACTAACCTGTGTGAGACACTAAAAGAAACCTTTCTCTAAAACCTTTCTCTTTCTACAAAACTAAAAACAAAGAAGTAGAGGAAACATAATAAAAACGCATCACAAAACCAAAAAACAATAACCCAACCCGAAACAGATGAATTTTCTATGAACCAGAAAACTGCAGAACAACAAGTTGATAAAATCACAAACTTCAACAGGATCTTCCTTCCTGATCCATGTATTAAAAAAGTAAAAGCCTGGTTCTGCCAGAGGCCTCTTCCTGTTAAGAGAGTTCTTCCTTCCCACAGTCACCAAGTGCTGCTGATAGAGGATGGTGTGATTGTTGGGGTTTTCTTTCTAACACTGTAGGATCTTTACCTTACAGTGTGAAGCAGCCTGAGGTGATGTTTGTTGTGAATTAGTGCTTTATAATTAAAATAGAACTGAACTGAATTAAAAATAAATGAGAGAAAGAAGTGAGATGTCCTGGTAGGAGATGGTGGGGCGGGCGTGTTGATGATGATGATGATGGTGCTGATGGTCGTCCAGTTAAAGCTTCCAGTTTGGCTCCAGTTTATGGCATCTCTGCCTTTTTTTCTGGAGGAGAAACGACATCAATAATCTGCTGCAAACATGATCTCCATATCAGGAATCAATAAAGTCTCTTCTGTCTGTTTTTTAAACCTGGGATCACATTGTCCTCCTCCACCCGTCCCCCCCATCTGACTTCATCTTCTTAGCTTCCACCGCCTCCCTCCTCTTTTCTCTCCTCTCCCCCATCATCTGACTTCATCATCTCAGTTTCTCTCTCCCCCGTCCTCCTCCTCCTCCTCCTCCACCCTTCTCCCTCTCCGGGGCTGCAGATCCCCAGGTGCAGCTGCAGGAGGAGGAGGAAGAGGAGGAGGGAGGCGCAGTGGGGATGGAGGGGTTGAAATTAATGAGGGGAGCCTGGAGGTATTGACTTTCCTGGGAAAACACAGCTCTCTAAAAATCAGTGGCCGAGCGCCGCAATAACTCAGCACCCATCGATCCCACAGCAACGCTCCCCTCCCCCGCCTCCTCCGCCTCCTCCACTTCCTCCACCTCCCCCTGCAGGCCGCATTGATCCGTGCATTACAAGCTCTGAGGAGGTGTGGACCCGGCAGCACCAGCACCTCAACAACCACAGCCAAGAGGAGGGCGATACCAGGAACACCAGGGACTACAGAGCAGCAGGAACACACCACAGTACTACACAGTACTACAGGAGTACTACATCATACAGTAAACACAGGTCCAGAGACTACAGACCTGCAGGAACACGTTATAATACTAGACAGCACTAAAGAAGAAGTACACAATACTACCAAACCTACAGAAACACTACAGAATATTGCAGAAAGAAATACTGTATACACAGGTACAAAAACTACTAACCTGCTTGAAGAATACTATGTGAAAGATACTAGAGACCTGCAGGAGCACTGCAGCTCCCTAGAATACAAAATACTACAGAATACTGTTGGGCTGCTCAACAGTACTACAGTCATACTACACAATGTTACTTCAGATAGAGCAGAAACACTAGAAAATTCTTATGAAGTACTAAATAACACTGAAAACAAACAGGAGCACCAAGGATACTACAAAAATACAGTACATGCAGAAAAAAACTACGAATCTGCAGCAGCACAATATTACAGAATACTATATAAGAGGCCCCCTGAAGAAGTACTAAAAACTGCAAACCTTAATAACAACATTGGAAAATGCTATGAAATACAACAGACTTACAAAAACTGCAAAACCACTGAATAACAATATTATAAAACATTATAAATCTAAAAATTACCACTAAACTAAAGAGTACTATAAACTTTAAAAAGTACTCACTGAACCAGAAAACTACAAAAATGAAAGCCAAACACTGTAAAATAAAACTACAAACCTGCAGAGAATACCACAACACTGGGGAAACAATAAATCTGCAGAACCAATAAAAAGACCCAAAACAACAACAACGCGACCAATGCGATACAACCATAAAATACAAAATACTACAAACTCAGTGGGACAAAAACACTAAACTTCAAAAAACTACAAAGATCTGATATTTTTAAAAAGTATGAAATAAACTACACAAATAACACACCTGACAAAAGGAAGGACTACAAAAACCAAATCTGTCAAACTGCAAAACTCAAAAATATGCAAAACAAAAAAAACACATATTTTACCAATTTAGCTGAACTAATTTCTTTTTTTTTTTTTGCGTTTCCAGTTCCTGTTCCTATTTTTAAAACACATTAATTTCTATCAAACTGCTTCATAACATGATTCTGTTGGTTCTGGAATTTTATTGAGACGTAAATAAGGAGCTAATAAAGAGCGTTTGATGTGACACGATGATTGGGATATTTCGGAGCTGTAATTTGCTTGCAGTGCAGATGATTAGAGAGGAAGAGGAGGAATCTCTTCAGCTCTCAGGCTTTTTGTCATTCTGCTCAGCTTTATTGCCTTTGGCCAGTTTTTCCGAGCGAAGCCGCGGGATCAAATCCTGAAGCTGCTCTAAGCTGCCGAGAGGAAAGGAGACGGGAAATCTGGGAAACACTCGGATCCCACTGCTCGTCGCTCCACCTTCAGCTGAGAGGCTGAGCAGCCGGAGGAGGAGACGAGGGAATGCTAACAGGAATGTTCAAAGAAATGCTAAACTCTGATTGGCTGGCCATAGCCATTTCAAAGTTTAGGGCGTATAAAACTGCAGGTTGGCATGATGAACTTAAACCTAAGCAGTGGAGAGAACCCTGGAAACCCCAGCAACCTCCTCAAGGACACCTCCAACCTTTTTAAAAACCCTGGAGCTTGCTCAAGGGACCTCTGCAACTTCGTCAAGACCACCAACTAAATAATTAAGAAGCACCTTAATAACCCCCAGAATCTCATTAAATAGTGTAGGCCTGCTTGAGGAACACTGGAAACTCGTCAAGGTCCCTTCAACCACCTTTATATGAACTATAACAAGTCCTGGAACTTCTCCAATTACAACTGTGACCAACTTAAGATTGCTCACTGATACCTACAACTTCCAACCTCTTGAATGACCACTGAAAACCGATCAAGTCCTGGAACATCTCCAACAACTCGAACCTTCAGTAAAGGATGCCTAAAACATCTTTCTACCACATTTGTACCTGGTCAAGGGACATACACAACTACCTCAAGAACCACCAACAAAATAAATGTGGACCTGTAGAACACTGATGAAGAACTCTGGAATGCGGTTGCCAACTTCCTAAATGACCCATCTCATATTAAGAATACCAGATCTGCTTAAGAAACATTAGAAACTCAGAGCCCTTTAAACCTCTTTAAAAACAACTGGAATAAGTCTTGGAACCTCTCCAAGAACCACTGAAATCTGCATGACGTTCTTCACTGATGCCTACAAATATTTTAAGCAATCCAGACCTAATTAGAAACCACAGAAAAATCATCCTAAAAGGTCAAAATCTGTAAGCAGCCTATACCTTCTTAAAGAGCATGAAATTCTTAAAGCCCACCTTAAAAATTTAAAGGCGTCCTGTAACCTCTCCAGGGACCGCTGGAACATCATTACTATTTCTAGACCTGTTCAAGGACCACTGTAGCTTCCTTAAGAATTCTAGACCTGCTCAAGGAACACAGAAATCATTAAGTTCTTTTAGCTATCTTAAATAACAACTGCAAGAAATCCTGGAACCTTTCCAAGGACCTGCTGAATCTACTTAGGACTGCTCAATGATGCCTTCAAACTTTAAGAAATGTAGACATCTATGATTGGAAAATAATAAAGGGTTCTAGAAATTCCCCAAGAAACCACTGGAACCACTCTAAGAATCAGTAAAGAATCTGAAAAATGTTCGTGGATTCTTTGCATCTCCTTGAGAACCCAAGAAAATGGACTCAAGGACAACTGAGAGCTCCTCAAGGCTGCTGCAACCTCCTGCAGACCAAAGGTCCTTGAAAAAGCTCCAGGTATTCTTATGAAAGCTGCATGGGCCTTGAAGTGTTTCCAGGGGGGTTTGTTGTGTGTGTATGTGTGTGTGTCCTTAAGGAAGTGACATCAGCAGGCTGTTTTTTCTGCTCCTCTTCATTTCGCTCGCCTGCTCAGTGTTTAAACGCTCGGCTCATTTCACATTCATAAACACAACGCGCTGCTGGCACACTGAGCGCGCTCTGAAACGCAGTGCGCCGCGTGCTCTTCTGTCTCAGAACATGTCATGTGTAAATCAGATGAAGCAGCGATGTGCGTGCACAATGAGGCCGCCTCCCTGGCAGGGGTGGCGGCGAGTAGAAGAAACCGAGTGGCGTTGTGATGCAGCCACCTGTCGGGGTTCAGCCTCGTGGCGCCTTCGGGGACGCACAGTTTTGTTGTTTCCCCATCAATCAAACCGGAGTCAGATGTTCCCGTTTCTTCACTCGGTTTGTGGCGTCTGTGACGCAGGCTGGGATTAAAGGAGCAGACCGCAGGTTTTTACACACTGCTGTGTGTTTTAACTGGCAGCAGGGTGGCACCTGCGCCACAGAAACCGCTCACTCAGCTCGTTACATCAGATGCATCACGCTGTGATGGTACAACCTGCACAAGAACGCAGCCACTGTTTAGCATCGTTAATCAAATATTTCTCACTTTGATTAATTAATGGTCTGGTCCATAAAATACCTGATAAATAATTTTCAAACAGATTTTTATCAGTACTCAACCAAAGCTCTAAAATTATATTTATTATATATGTAAAACAAAAAAATACAATACTATGCAAAGATCTGGAGCCGCCCCTCATTTCTTCAATATGTTGCAACCATTACAGCACATGAGGCCAAAAGTGAATATTTTATTCTCCAGCACAGCCTGAACTCTCTGAGCCAAGCTTTCTGTCTTTAAGTCGTCTTCAGGAATAGTTCTCCAGGCTTCTTGAAGGACATTCCAAAGCTCTTCTTTGGATGTTCTGTTCTCTGTCAACATGATCCCACACTGCTTCAACCATGTGGAGGTCTAAGATCCTCTTCAAGTTTTATCATGAGAAAACGCTGCTGAATATCCTGAGCTGTGATGAGGCAGAACTCCCTCCCCGTTCACGCTGCACATTAGAGGTACAGATCGGTTTTCGCTTTGTAAAACCACCTTATCAAAGCACACAGTGAAATCATTTCATAGGACTTCTGGTGAAAAGCTATGCATATGCAAATATGAAATGATTACTTACAACCTTGTTCTTGGATGAAAGTTTATAAATGCAATATAAACAAATGGAAATTACATTATAGAAGTATTTGGAGATACTACTGCAAATGTTTTATTTTGACTGTATTTGTTTTAATGTCATGTTATCAGGTGACGTCTTCTATGAATTAAAGAATTTGCCTGTTTGTGTGTATGTCTTTGTGAATACTGATTGTATGTATGAATACATGGAGGACCACAGAAAGACCAGCTAAGGCTAAGCCTGAGGCTAAAGGGGATCCTAATAAAACAAGAACTTGCTCAAATTGATTTTTGAGAGTATGTGTAGATAAAAGTGAAATATCTGAAAATTTTTTATTTTGCTGTTTTTCAGCTCACGTTGGCGAATCTTTCACAAGCTTTTTTTCACCTGATTATGTAAAACACTTGAAGCTGACGTAGAAAAAGATGATGCTGGGGTGCTTTGAACTCCTTCAGGCCTCCTCCAGCATGTTTCTGAGGAGGGGAACATCCTCTAATGGACGCCGCGATAACAACAGGCTCTATTCACAACACACCTCCACATAAAAGCAACGTGAACTGATATTGTCAGTCGTATCTGCAAATGGGATCACAGATTAGCATTGCAAAAGGAGGCGGTGGCTGGAGCGGCCATTGTGAGCGCGGTCCTGCCGTTGGAGAAGGCGGCGCCTCCAACAAAGACGAGGGCGAGAGGAAGGAGGTGGCGATAAACTGGTGTTAAACAGAAAACTCCAACACGCTCGCCTCTTTCACGACGCGACGCAATGACATTTACTTATCGGGCTAAACAGCCTTCCATCTGACCTTTCTGCTGCTTTGAATGACATCTGGATATTCTGATGGAATAATCGGCGACAGTAGAAGCACTGATCTAAGAGTCAGATAGGGAGTCTTCGGACATTTGACTGTGGACGGCTGACAAAGAGGATGAAGGGCAAGCCGAGGCAGAGTAGGGCAGGGAGATGCTCAGGGAAAATGTTTACTTCCCTTTCAGCATGTAGAAAAGTGTTTACAGTCAATCCTCGATTGTAGGATCAGAACTCGAGGCCCAGACACCTTAAACCTTCACTTTAAGCTCTTCTTCTAGATCAGAGATCTTAAGAATGTTAGAAATATAAAGGCAAGTTTGTTAAAACTAAAATTCACAAACAGAGCCCAAACTTTCCAAGGACCAAAGAAGTGACCTGTACATATTGTTTTTGGTAAAGGAACAACTTGGTTCCCTTTGTAAGGTTGGAAAACTCTCAACACATGACAATTAAAACTTAATGCCTAAAGCTGGTCACTTTGTATCAGTATTACTCTACAAACTCCAAACTTCCTTTATCAGTTGTTTACTTCTTTAAGAATTTCAGTTTTTTGATTCAAACAGGGTTTTATTGGTGATCCATCAGGACAGAATCCTCAAGAGAAACTTTAGATGATCTAAGCAAAGATCCAGCTGAAGGTTTTGGAGTTTGCGGACAGTAAAATCATGTTGGAGTGTTCCTGGTCAGTCTTACCGGTGTAGACGAAGCGCCCCGGTGCTCCTTTGCAGAACTGTTTAGACTTGTAGGACAGCGTGACCTCGACGACCCCAGGGATGTGACGAGGGGGAGTCTGGACCCGGATGGCGTGAGGGGTGATCAGCTGGATCATGAAAGACACAAAAACAGGACAAACTGTTCAAGCCGCTGCTGGCTTGAAGGTAGCATTTGATCCATCCCAGGCTGATGGCTAAAATGAAAGAGTGATCTCATCTTAAGCCCTTGAGCTGACAGCTCAAAGTCGAGAACTGAAGAAACCTTTCAGATGAGAGGTGAAACATCTTCAAGAATCTGTAAAAGAAGCCCAGTCGCCATCAACTCAAGTGCTTAAGACTACCATGACCTGCAATGATTGAGAACCTACATACTAAAGAGCAATCTATCTGTTCGTACTCACGGACACCAGTTTTTTCTTCTACGAGTGTGACTTTGGAACCAACATTTTGATAGGAATTATAGTTCATGTCTGCAGCACATATGTTGTATGTGGCATGGATTTTAACCCAAACCATGAAAACGAAACAGTTCTACTGCCTAAACTCTAACTGAGTGGTTTCTGAATGTAATTAATAATGCAGTTTCAGTCTAAAAATCTGCCCAGTGAGTGAAATGTGAAGAAGAAGAAGAAGATATATTTTATTAATCCCCTAATGGACATGATCAATTTTCTGCTCTTTAAACTGTGAAAAAGAAAAAAATGTGGTTTTGGGCTCTCTTGTCCTGAAGTCAACAGGTTTTCTTCAAGTGTTCTCATGTATCCCAGAGAAGGTGTTTGTTAACAGGTAGTTGATGCTGAACTCATGCGCCCGTGGTGTAGCGCCTTTATAGATTCATGTTTTACTTACGCTTCAAAAATCATAAAAGCAGCATCAATTTTTAATTAACTTGCTGAACTAAACACTTATAAACACTGATTTTCCCTAGAGATTATGTTCTACAATGAACCGAAACACTGTGGAAACATCCCACTGGCTTTCTGTTGAGGGAGTCAGGGTAATGATACCCTATATGGACCCCAACCCTTGACTCCAGGTTGGTTCAGTCCCATTAAAGCCAGCAGCTAGCCATGCAGTCTTTCCAAACAGGAGTGAAAGAATGGGTGGTTCTAAACAGCTCACTGAATTCCAGCGTGGTACTGTAACAGGATGCCACCACTGCAACAAGTCAGTTTTGGGAACCGCAGC
>VUQH01052833.1:31964-43452 GCA_015106775.1 Etroplus canarensis | reverse complement strand
GTACTTCACTGTGGCTTGCTGGGGGAACGGCTGCAGTAAAAGTGACATCATACAGATCAACAGGCTCATCCGTAAGGCTGGACAGGTCATTGGCAAAGAGATGGAGATGTTTGAGCCAATCAGAGACAGAAGGACTCTGGACAAACTTCTCTCCATCATGGACTGTCCATCTCACCCACTCCATCAGACTGTAGAGAGGCAGCGGAGCTCCTTTTCCAACAGGCTCATTCAGCTCCGCTGCCACAGTGAACATCATTCTTACCATTCTCCTCACACCTGTATAACTACTCACCTCACTGCAGAAGATGACACAGACCTGTCATCTGCCACCACAAGCAGCTTCTGCTCCTCTAAATTTCCTGATTTTATTTTATTTATTTATTTCTAAATTCATACATACATAATGTTATTATAATATATATGTACACTATCTTGTAAAATATCAATATTGATCATACAAGTGAATAGAGTTATACAAATATATATTATATAATTATATATATTCTACAGTATATGTTTATAATAATATGAGTACAGTTATATAGAGAGTATAATTATTTATAGTGTACAGTTATGTATAGTTGTACATATATATGTTTATATGTATATGTTTTATGTTTATACCTATGTATATAGTCTTTCTTTTGTTCTTCTATTGTTTTTGGGTGTTTCACTTTTCCTTCACACTTTTACTGTAGAGCTACTGAGACAATACAATTTCCTGCGGGATCAATAAAGCTGAATCCGAATCTGAATCTGAATGATTTGAGAAGCTGATAAAGTCAAAGAGAGAACAATTACCTCGTTATTGCTATGAAAGGTGATATAAGCTACTGCGGTGTGCTTAGTTTTTAGAGTGCTGTGAAAACTTTTCACACAATTGTATAATAAATTATAATGCTTTAAGAGCAAAATATCAATTTAACACGCCTCATTTGGCATTTTTTAAATATTTACACATTTGTTTTCTGATCTAGATTTACATGAATATACTTATACCGGCTATTTCTGTTATGTAAGCCAACTATAGTTAAGAGTCTATTAGTTTAGCATGTGATTATTGATAACGTTTTTGTTAGCACTATTAAAAGGTAACAAATACACTTAACACCCCTAAATTTAGCTTATATCTAAATGATTTAATTCTTACATCCTGGTGTTATGGGAAGTTGCATACTTGTGTTAAGCTTGTCAACTCACAGCTTTAGCTTGAAATTTAAACCTGCAGTAACTAACCATAGCTCCCTGCAGTCACCATGCAACCACTGAAGGTACATCCCTGAAAATCCACAGTTTTTTAAAGATGCTGACCTAACCCCACCTGACACAATGTAAGACTGGATGCCATGGTCAGTTTGATTTTTTCTTTTCTTTTTTAATGCAAACTGTATGATTAAAAGCCAACTATGAAGCAGCGAAGTTGATTCCAACTTGATCCCTAAAAATTTTTGACAAATTTCACCTGCACCAACAGCAGATAGCAATAGTGACACACACAACATGGTGTCACTATGAAAGTATGACTCCACTGTAAATTTGGTTTTGTCTAATCTGCATGAAACAAAATAGTTACAGAGCCATGGCTAAAAATGCAATAAAAAAATTTACAGGAAACACCACCTGGTATGTTCCCATAGTGTAGTGGTTTACGCATTCGCCTTACAAGCAAAGGTCCCTGGTTTGATTCTAGGTGGGGCACAAGTCCCTCTCACCATGGAGGGTTGTGTCAGGAAGGGCATCTGGCATAAAAGCTCTGCCAAATCACCAATGTGGATTCATTTGCTGTGGCAACCCCTTGGGGAGAATACAAAGAAGCAGACGAAGGCGCATATACAGAAAACACCACCTGGTGGCCAATCTGTAACTTCAAAATGGCTGAAAAACTAATCAGCTGCGTGGAAGTCTGTCACAAATAGTTTTTCAGCTATTGCCATGACACAAAGGATTTGTGGGCTGATGATTCAGTCAAATCCCGGTTTTTCGGAGATATAATTATTTTTGGCAATTAGTGAACAAAATGTAGCATTATGTTTACCTGGAAAACTCATTAGCAAACAGTTTCCCATGTAGACAAAAAGTGGATACAGAGCAACATAGGAACACAATTTATTTCATATTGCTTCTTGTGTGTTTCTGGCAGCCTGACAAATTGAAGTCTAATATTCACTCTGTCAGGTCTGTCTTTGTTTTCACCCGCAGGGATCGGTGAATAATTCTGAGTTGATTTCTCTATGCTACTTGCACACACATTTAGTTATGTGATCCATCATTAATAATGAGCAGCTATGTTAAAGTACAGAATGGGATCTTTTATGCAGATTTAACTGCTGATTACAAAGCAAACAAGCATTTTACTGACTACATAGAAACTCACCCGCAAATTTAACATGGAACTTATTTTCAGGTTTCAGTATCTGGACATAAAGGGGACAATTTGGAGCAAAGTCCTTCACTGCCCAAGCTCTCAGGATGGTCTGATGGTCCTGAGGGAGAAACAGTGAATCATTATGCATCTTTTGATAAATTAATCAACTCATATGATTAGAATTGCAGCAAAGTTCATTGTTGTTTGTCTTACTGCAGCCATGCGATCCACCTCGTTACGGCTGCTCAGAATGAAACAAGCCTCTGCGTCATCCATTCTGCAGAATTGTGACACAGTTTACAAATTGTTAAATGTCATATTCCACAAAAATCAAAATATCAGAAGAGAAAATCAAATTTTGGCACAAAAGTGGAAACCAAAAATGATAACAGTGAGTCAGTGACAGAAACATAATTTGATTGATTTTTTCAGTTTAGTATTGCCTGCTTGTAGACAAAACAAGCTGAAATAATATATACTGTTTACTGAAGGTGCTGTGAATATGGGAGTGATTTTGCATATTATTAACAGAGCTAGCAGAGTGCAGAATGCAAAACAAAGTGTGGGAGGATTTGAAACAGTGCCAGATGCAGGATGTAAGCTCTACACACACCCAGCCCTCTACTTCTAATTGCTCTGCCAGAAACCTGCCAAATGTACACACTGAAGTTACATAACCCATTGGCATCAAAGTAATACTTAGTTTGATCTAACATAGGCCATACCTTATGGAACACCTGTATGGTCAGCACACAATTGAGGAAGACCAGAGTTTTCTACCTTTTGTTATTACTGAAATATTTTGCTGTTCTGTAAATCTGATATTTCTTTTCTTACAAAAAATAAAAGCTCAAACCAGTTCAAATATGACAGTTTTATCCATACTGTTCCTGGTGTAGCTCAATATATTTCTGTAATACAGCATATTTTGAATCATCTCGCTCAGTTCTCTCTGCCTAGTAAACACCTTTCTCTTTCAACCCACCCTGTGGAAAGTCTGTACTCTTCACAAACTAAAGGAACCCCTGTAAAGTTTCTGAAAGAGCCACACATTATTAAAGAATGCGTCACTACCATTTTTATATTTTTTCCTCTGTACACCACATCAGTGGATGGCAAATATTCAGTCAAACTGTGATTAAAGTGCAGACTTTTGGTTTGAATTCAAGGGGTTTGACAAAAGAACTGCATTAACTGTTTAGGAATTACAGTCATTTTTATAAATAGTTCCCCATTTACAGAGGTTCAAAACTAATTGGACAAACTAACATCATTTTAAATACAAGATCATGGTCAAGGTAAACTTTATTATCCCCAAGGGGCAATTTATGTTAGAGTCAGCAACAAATAAGAACACACTCAAACAGACACAAACAAGAAAAATCACACAGTCTCTCTTTTAAAGGCTTAACAGCAGCAGTGACAAAGGAGTATTTAGGTTTTTTGGCAATTTGAACCTCTGAAAATGGAGGACTTTGCATGGAAATGGCTTTGTTAAACCCCTTAAATCAAAGCTGAAAGTCTGCACTTTGATTCCATTTTGACTGTTTGATTTAAAGCCCACTGAAGTGATGTATAGAGGCAAAGTCACAACAAAAAAATGCGTCATTGTCCCAATACTTATGGCCTTAACTATAACTGTGATGACCTGCAAAATTACTTAAGCTTGTCTCTAGCGCTGCAAAGTACCTTAAGACATGCATCCCTTCAAAAAGCAAACATGCTGTCAAATTACACTGGACTTGTATGAAAGGTAAAATTTAAATAAAATCTGATTAATTCACTGATGTCAATATGGCTACAAAAATAAACTTTACTTGACATACAGATTGACAGCAAGTTTTTATTCCTTTCATCAGTTTAAAAATGTTCTCATAGTCTCACTCAAAAACCTTTCATGACTCAAAAGTATCAGAAGAATGTGACACAGATTACGCTGGCTTTCCTCAGAGGAGAAATCCATTTATCAGTTCACTTTCAAAAGGAATGAGTATAGCATGAACGAATAATTACAGTGTTGTCTGAGTATGAGGCCACACAATAGCTCTGACAAGCCTATTTACTAAGAAAAGAATGAGAGAATATCAGGGTAATATTAAGGATTTTTAGGACAATAGTGACTTAAATCTTACTGACAGTTTGCAGCATTCATCAGTACCTATCCCAGAGTGTGAAACATTAAATTTGAGCAGTCTGTGAAGGCAATTTAATTTGAAATCAAATGTGTAGTTGGTGCAGATGTCAGATGATCAAAGTATGTTCATAAGATTGCTTTTTTATTAACAATATATTATATTTTTAACCTAAACAAAAGAACAGGAAACCAATGAAGAAAAACAAAATGAAAAAAATCAGTGATAGACATAATGCACAAAATATCTCTCTCTTACACACACACACACACACACACACACACACACAATCTTTGTATCAATTCAAGAAATGCAAAAACTACACGGTCAAAAACGGTTCTCAACGACAGTTTGCCAGATTCAAATCTGTCACATATTTCAAAAAAATGTTTCTTTATCTTCCAGTATATGTGCTAATCTGTCTAGGGGAAATTTTGACATAATGTATCTTAACCAGCAGACATTTAGTCTATTTCTTTGACAAAATATTACTATTATCTTTGTGAAAAAGAAATTTTTTTTTATGTATGTTCATTTTAATTATACTTGTGTTCTTCTGCATACAAACCAAACAAAAATAGCTTTGGGTCTAGTGGAATTTCTTTTCAAATATTTTCTCACATCACTCTGACATCTCCTTCTTCTGCACTGCCAAACACAGTGAAACAGTTTTCACCGTGCATTTAGCACATATGTATATATTTTTATAATACGCATATATTTTTATTATAACAATTTTAATTGGCAGATAGAATTGGCAGACTGGCACTTGGAAGTATCGTGGCATTTCCCGGTGGCCTGAGGGTTGTTTTCTTCTCCTGTGACTGTTCAACTTGATCAACAAACAGTTTATGGATGGTGCAAAATCAACCCGTTAGGCACAAATCTCTCAGTCACAGACTGTGCGCTCTCACTCTCTCTCTCTGTGAAGTCTCCATGGCAGGTGTGCACACCAAATGCACAAAAAAGGAATGCATGCCTTTCTCGCATAAACCAGGTAATGTTAGACTCACTGATCAGACTAAAAGGATAGTATAAAAGAACAAAAAAGAAATAAGCCCCAATCTAAGGAAAGAAGGAACAAATAGTCTGTTCTACATTGTAGCTCATGATGTGTTTCCGTGAATGTGTGTGTGAAGTCTTTCTGGTACTTTTGCTTGATGCTTCAATGTAAAAATCCTGCCAAGTTTGAGCTCACTCTTTCTTACTTGCTGTTTACACAGTGTAAGCTTATTATTTTGTATGTCCAGCTTTGTATATGTGTACATGCTATGACTGGTGTATTCCTAGTTGATTTTCACTGGTGCAGCTACAGCTATGGCATGACATGAAAACTGAGAATTCATAATATTTTAAAATGTAATTTTGATATAATTTTGTTAAATATTTTCCTAATAATGGTTATTCTTGCATATATTTTGTACAGTTATGGTCACAGATGTTCTCCTCCTTCTGGGATTTGTACTTTAGATTGTTATTCACTTGCCAGTTAAAAAATAATTGGACTAATAACAATTTTTTTATGAACTCTCTATAGGGCTCATAGAAATACAAATTTAGTGAATTATTTTGGCTGTGATAATTCAGTAACTTGTAAAATCTAATATCGCAACAGCTCTAAACAGCAGGCAGGGTTAGCCTGCAAAAAGCAGTCTGATGGTTTGCATGAACAGAGTGGCCTGATGTGATGCCTTGGGTTTTTGTCTTTGTCCAATCCTCTTGGCAGGAGAATAATATGGTTGCCTTGCCTATGGTTGTGTTTCTGAGGTGTGTATTCACTGTATGAGTATGAGATCTAACACATGCTGATTTCCAGTCCTATGCTGAGATTATGATTTCCTAAGCTTCATTCGATGCTTTAAGATAATATTGTGAACTTGCTGACCAAAGGTATAAAAAGATTATAAAATTCTGATATAATTAAGCCAGCTTTGGTCTCCTAAAATGTAAATATCAAAATGAGGCACTTAAGAAAATACATCATACCTGGTTCCTTTTCCCATAAATGATGTCCTCAGTAGGCAAAATGTTAATATGATATCAAAATTGGATACAAAATTAGGTTTATTTCATTCTTATTTTATTTTTACTGTAAAGACTGTATATCGATTAGACCACGCAGAAACATTTTTTAAAAGAGATGTCATGGCACCACATGTGAAAACTGAGGATATCATCAAAGTCATTGGGAGATACTGTTTGAAGAACATTTTTATGGGTTATTAAGATAACAATGAGATATTTAACTGGGTAAGTATAACCTTGGATTGGTGGGCAGTTAGAGGAAAAGTCACAGGATAACCCAAGTCTGCAGGATTCATACTCTGAATACTATAAATGCTAATACCAATTTCACAGCACTTTATCTAGTAGTTACTGAGATAATTTAGCCTGGACCAAAGTGGTGACACACTCAAAGCCAAGACAGATCAATATTGCCTTACCTACTACCGTGAGCGAGTAAACCTATAGCTGTGTAAAAGCAATATTTTACCAAAAAATTTAAGGGACAGAGATATTGCAAAAAATCAGTTACAGTACAAAACCAGCGGTTTTAGGAACTGTCACTTACTTGGCTCTAAGCAGATCCTGATCTTTGAGGACAGACCCTTGCAGATAGATGACCCTTTGGGACCATAGAGGGATCTGTAGCACCCTTCGCACCTGGAGGTCCATTTCACTTGGGCACAGGATCACCACATAGTAATCCTTGAAGATTATGTAAGAACCACATCAGTATCTACTGTGGAATGCATGAAGAACAGTGTAGATGTGGCTCAGTTACTGGGTTAGCTAAATCAAAAGCGGAATTCCTATTTAGATAGACGCGCCATGTCAATTGTTATCACTTATAAGCAAACTATGTGCACATGTTTGTAATGTTCGTTACCTGCAGTCTGGGATGAGCGTAGAATTCATTGAGAAAATCCATAAGCAGGTCTATTTTGAGTGCGCTGACACACAGCACAACATGTTTCTCCGTCTGTGCTCTGTGGCGGCTGTAATTCCCCCCTGACTTCTGTCTCTCCATCCACAAGTAGATCAGCTCTTCAAACTGATAAGCAATAAATCATGCAAAACTCACAGAGGGAAATTTAAAAAGTTTCCAAGGATATTTCTGTTTGTTTTTACCTGCAAAGGCAGCACCACCAGAGCCACACAGATCATGATGACTACCAGTAGTTGGGATGGCCATATGCGGGGAGTCACATCTCCAAAGCCCACAGTGGAAAAGGTGACAATGCAGAAGTAGAAGGAATTGAAGAGAGAGAGGTTTTTGCCTGCTCGCTCCAGGTGCTGAATCCCACATGTGCTGCGTCAAAAAGATTACATTAAGTATGTATACAAACAAACACCTGGCTACCATGTATTATTTGTTATGAACCTGGACATAAAGACCACAAGCAATAAAGGCAGCACTAGGCTTCTGAAACTATACTGTATCAACAACTAATATGTTTGTTTAAATAAGAAGCCATATATTATTATACCTCTACCAAACACTACAGTTGGCACAGTGCAGTCAGGCAGGTAATGTTCTCCTGACAGTTGCCAAACCCAGACTTGTCATCAGACTGCCAGAAGAAGAAGGGTGATTTGTCACTCTACAGAACATATTTCAAATGCTCTGGAGATGGTATGCTTTATACCACTCCATCTGATGCTTGGCATTGTGCTTGATGATGTATGCATGAAGCTCCCAGTGCACAGTTTTTGTGCTGATGTTAAATGCCAGGGGAGGTCTAGAATGGTGCAGATATTGAGTCAGCAGACTGGTGGTTACTTTTACACATTATTTTACCTTAACACTCAGTGACCCAACTCTCTAACTGTACATGGTCTGTTACTTTGTAGCTGAGTTGCTGTGGTTCCTGAATGCCACCATTTTGCAATAATACCACTTACAGTTGATTGTGGAATATCTAGGAGGGAAAAAATTTCAGAACTTGGCTTGTTGTAACTGAGACACAGAACCATGTTCAAATTTATTGAGCTCTTTAGAACAATCCATTCTTCCCCAAAAGTCGCAGTGGGACTGAATAAAACACCTGAATTCAATTAATAAGAGAAAATGAGAGTCAAAACTCCAAGACTATAATTTTAATGAGTTCGATTAGTTATGATGAGGTTATTAGTGAATTTATTACTGATAAGTGTTGCTAAAACTAACCCAAAAATATTAAGTCATGATTATTGTATCATATACTCATTCATCCTTGTTCAACTATAGACTGTACAAAAGAGAGAGATGAGAAAACTGAAAAGTGATGCCTTAGTGTCATTAACATGCCTACTTCTTAATGGCCAGTAGGAGAAGACCTCTTTAGCTGCAAAAAGAATTCAGAAAGTATAAAAGTTTAAAAGAAAAAGACCCTGTTTCACCCTTGATTTATGAGCTCAGTAAACACTTTCCTAATGAGTTTATGGTCTCAAATGCTAGTTTTGAGTCTTCTGTTATACAGCATTGCATCTATTTTGGAAATTCTGGTCCCATTTAGAGTTTAGAGACCGCTTATCACCTCCGATGACCTCCACATTGGTGATTACCAAAATTCTTCAAAAAGTAATTTACAAATTAATTGTTAACATAAGGGCAGCTACATGTGCATTTAAAATCCTGTCTAAGCATCTAACTAACCTGCAGTGAAGTAAACAGCAGTTATACTTCCTTAGTATTTGGAATTACCTGAACTACCATTTTTTAGTATCAATCTCTGTGGTTCTTTCCACATAAGAAGCAGATATTCTTGTTATTTAAGTATATTTGAATAAACACATAGAGAAGTGTCATTCACTCTGCAGAATGACTGAATGATGTTACAGACAGAAAAAAAAAAATCAGGCTTACCCGGTGAAGACGAGGCAGAGCAGGGTGCAGATTAGAATGAGGACCTGGTTGAACATGGCCGAGTTGGTCCTCTGGATTGCTCGGTGGACATCATTCTGCAACATGCACAACATAATTTAATACCTAAATTTAAAAACTCAATAATACAAATACTTAAAATCATTAAAACTGGGTCTACCAAATGTTCCATTCCATCATTAATTAGTTTAGCTGTTGCAAAGGATTCTACTTTTGTGTGTTCCCTGCTGCAGTCTTACAGCATGAAATACAAGGCAATAAGATAACATGAATTTTGAAAATAATCCCCTAATGAACTCCCTCCTGTGTGCAGCACAAACAGAGCAGAACCAAAGAAGAATATTTCGTCAGTGTGAATGACTGTCAGAAAGCCTCTATAAACCAGTGTGGTTAGACATGGGGATGATTGTCTTCAGAAAATTAATAAAATGTTGAAAATGGGTCATTAACAGACAAAATTCAGTTCATTTTTTGTTTCGACTTACGATCATGTTCTCCAAAGCACATTTGGCCAGCCAGCAATTGAGAAACACGGGAATGAAGATGTTCCTTATCGAGGGCCAGAAAATCTGAGGAGAACGAAAAAACACTTCATTTCACAGTTGTCTCGAACAATAAAAACTTGACAGCAGTGGGACATATGTCTGTGGCTTAAACGTGTAATCTGTGAAAATGAAAACTTTTTATTTTTATATAACATTTTAACACCCAGAATGATTGAGAGGAACAGTCTGCACGTTCTAGTCATCTTTAGTGTGACTAGTTATACTTTCTGTGTCCATGTAGCGCAGCCTGCACAAAACATCAGTGTTACCTCTCTTGATGTTGTTGTTGTTCAACAGTTTCATATAGGAACTATTTTCTTTCAACTGCACTATATCTTTCAGCAAAAAGGAAGCATGCAGCTAGTATCGACATTACAGCTCAGTCAAGGTGAGTTTTTATGTTTACATACTGCCAAGCTGTCATAGGCCTCTTGTGATGCAGTGGAACACTTCTTTTTGTACAGATATAGGGTTGATGAATGTGGTTCGGCACAAAGAAAATGGGTCATACGGTACATGAAACTCCTGACAACAAAGTTTGTGTGGTCGTTTTTAGAAGTCAGGTCAATTATAATGAGTTTTCCAAATTATTATTTTTTGGCCCTTTGAGCACCACAAGGCAAGGGCACATGACACTACTGCCTGAAAGTTTGGGATCACTTGCAAATTTCATTTTTTTCCAAAGAAAAACACATTTTCATGTAAATCACAAAGAATTTTATTCATTCCACAAAGAATTTTCTCCATTTCGCAAACAATTAAAATTAATAAGATATTTTTTAAGAATGATCTACATTTTTGCATAGAGGCCTTTATCAGCAACTGTCAGTCCTCAGTCTCCTGGTATGGCTGCTTATCCAAGTAAATCATTTTATAAGGCTAATTGATTATTGAAAAACCATTTTGCAATTGTGTTGCACAACTGAAAACCATTGTACTAATAAGGGAGCAAAAAAGGAGCATGGCATTCTTTAAGTTAGTTTAGCATCTGAAGCATCAGCAACTGTTTGTTTAGAGGCTCAAAATGGCTGGAAAAAAATAACTTTTTTAAGAGACCCATCAGTAGAAAGGAAGGCTATTCAATGTGAGGAATTGCGAGGAAACTTAAAATCTCTTGCCATGCTGTTAACTACTCCCTTCAGAGAGCAGCACAAATTGACTAACAAGGACAGAAAAAGGAGTGGGCGGCCCCGATGCACACCATGCCATACCCTGTGGACAGCACTTAATTGGGGCCAATTTCATCCTATAACAGGACAATGACCCAAAACACACCTCTAAAATGTGTCAGCAATATTTAAAGAACAACCAGTCAGCTAGAATTCTGACTGTAATAAAGCTGCCAGCACAGTCTCTGGATCTGAACCCTGCTGAGCTGTTGTGGGAGCAGCTTGACCGTATGGTACAGAGGAAGACTCCATCAAGCAAATCTATCTGGTGGAAGATGCTCCGGAAAGCATAGGGAGAAATCTCATCTGATTACTTTGAAAAATTGACAGCTAGAATGCCTAAGGTCTGCCCAGCAGTATATGCTGCAAAATGTGTTTTTTTTTTTTTTTTTTTTTTAAGGCAAAGTTTG
>VUQH01052833.1:13712-31944 GCA_015106775.1 Etroplus canarensis | reverse complement strand
AAAAAATTTTTTTTTTTTTTTTTTTTTTTATGAAGGCAAAGTTTGAAGAACACATTCATCATTTCCATTAAAATCTTCTTCTTTCGGCTGTTTCTGTTAGGGGTCGCCACAGCGGTTCCTGTATTATGAATCTGCATTTGGATTTGGCAAAGATTTTATTTCAGATGTCTTCCTGATGTAACCCTTCTCATTTACCCAGGCTTGGGACTGGCACTAGGAGTACCCTTGCGTGTGGCCACTGTGGCTGGTTCATTATTTCTATTAAAATAATTATTTCTAACTCTAACAATGTCAACATGTTCTGTTCATTTGGCATATTTCCTATTTAGACTAATTTCATGTATATTTCCATGGAAAACATGAGAATTTCAAAGTGATCCCAAACTTCTGAGCAGTGGTGTATATTCAGGGGAAAGGAGACATCTCTGCAGCCTGTATCTTTAAAACTAGTCACACTAAAACAATCTAGATGCATAACGAACATCTAGATTTTGGGATGAACTGCCCTGCCAACACTACAAACAACTGCAGTGTAGCTGACCCTAGTTCTTTTCAAAATGGGTATAGCTCACTTTCCTTTCTCCATGTTAAGTCTAAATTTTAATGATTATTATTATTATTTAATATCCTTGAAAAATATGACAATAATAACACAACAATATACACTATAAGGGTAAAAATAAGGCCTGGCTTGCAATCTCCATTCTAGTTAATCTCAAAGGTTATAGGCTTAAGGTCAAGTGATTCTACATCCAACTCATCCAACCATATCTTTGTGGTTCTTGCTAAGTGCAAAAGAGCACAATCCTGCTGTGAAAGGGCCTTCCAAATTGTTCCCGCAAAGTTGGAAGCATGGCACTGTCATGGGAAAGTGAAGCATTATGAGTTGCCTTCAGTGGAACTAAGGAGTCCAGGCCAACCCCAGAAAAAGAATCTCACAGCACTATCCCTCTGCAGCCCAACTTTACAGTTGGCACAATGCAGTCAGGCAGGTAACGCTCTCCTGGCATTTCACCAAACCCAGACTCGTACATCAGACTGCCAAATAGAGAAGTGTGATTCATCACGCCGCAGAACACATTTTCACTGCTCCAGTGGAAATGTGGTGGCGTGCCTGTGGTGGTGGTGGTGTGGTGTGTGCCCAGTGGTGGTGTGCTTTACACCATTCTGTCCAACACTTGGCATTGTGCTTGGTAATGTTAGACTTGCATGCAGCTCCTCAGCCATGGAAACCCATGCCATAAAGATCCCAGCACACAGTTTTTGTGCTGATGTTAATGCCAGGGGAGGTTTGGAATTCTGCGGTTACTGAGTCAGCAGAGCACTGGCAAATTTTACGCATCATGCGTCTCAGTGACCCCACTGTGTAACTTTACGCGTTCTTGTTGTGGCATTGCTGTGGTTCCTAAACGCTTCCACTTTTCAGTAATACCACTTTACAGCTGACATGGAATATCTGGGAGGGAAGACATTTTATGAGCTGACTTGTTGCAACTGTGGCATCCTGGGTAGCACGCCTGACTTCAGTGAGCTCTTTAGAAAGACCCATTCTTTCCCAAATGTTTGTAAAGGCAGACTGCAGGGCTTGATTTTTATATAGCTAGTAGCAATCAGACTGAAGGAAACACTTGAACTCAATGGTTAAGAGGTCTGGCCCAGTACTTTTGTCCATACAGTGTATTTGCCCAGGGAATCAATATCTAGTTTAGAAAACTTTGTTAAACCCAGACTGGAAAGTTTTCTCACCCATATATTTTAGTAAATAACAAAAAGACATAGTTAGCGGCTCAAAGCAGGCAAAGATATACTGCTATAATAGCAATAATAACAGTAACAAACCAACACACATTGCAAACAGAAAAGTTAATGCACATTTTAGTGTTGTATTGGCAAAAGTTTTACCGTGATGATGAAGGGAACTGTGTTGATCATCTCTAGAAGAAAAGACACCTGGAATATCTGCTCCCAAATGTTCCCCTAAAAGTAAAAACAGGAATAGACTTTTAATAGTTTCATCTTTAAGCACACAAAAGACAGTGAGTCACTGTAGAGATTCATTGTTATCTGTCACCCTGCAAAACCACTTATTTCTTCACCTCAACCAGATCCTGTAATTACTGTCTATCTTTAAAATGACTTGGGCTAATTGCACCACTTATGGATTGTCAATCTAACACATTGTAAGTGATTAATTGTACAGAATGCATTAATCATGTTGGAAGGCAGAGTGTGCTTTTTTATTGCATGTCTCTTACCTTGTAGCTCAAATACATCAGTAGCATGGTCTCCAGGAAACTAATGATGGCCACAATCACCTTTAAAAACAGGGAAAAAAACAACAGCTTTTTCACAAGTAATCTTCTGAGAATCAAGCTCAGTGTGTTTTTACGTAATGATCAAGCATTTATGGTTTACAATAGGCAATCAAATATCTGATCAACACCAGAATTTGGAGGTGGGATCACACCAGTTGCAATGCCTCTCAGTATGTTGATGTTTCGACTCATGAGTACTCAGTAGTCACTGTAGTCACTGTTAGCTGATCATGTGAGTACTCAGCACACATGGGGAAGAGAACCCCAATCTTTGAACTCCTTCATTTTCAACTACACACCTGTTTCTTGATTGCATCTTGCACGGTTGTGACGCTATGGTGTTGAAATCTGTCCACAGACAGACAGACAAACAGACAAACACATAGACAGAGAGACAGACAGACAGACATATAAATCCCTCCCAAGTACTCAAAACTAATTTGTGGTAGTTCCACCTACAGAAGATGCTTCCAGGACATTTGCCACAATGACACACACACACACAAACAAAAATTCACAGGTTGAAAACTATAACAGCCATGTTGCTGCAGTTGGTACGCACACATACAAGTTTATGCAACTCAGTCAGTAAAAGTTCTGCTTTTACGTGCTCTTTATTCTCTTGTGACTCACTTGAATGGCCCAGACAGGAACCTTCCTATCCACCCAGAAGATCAACTCCCTGACAGAAAGAGGACACAACAACAACAAAAAAGTGTACTACATTTAACAATAAATTCTCTCCAGGTCAAAGAAAAAAAAAAAATCATTATTTGAGTGTATATCATCAGTGACACTGTGAGATAAACAGAGGACCAAGCTGCCAGGTATATCTTTACATAAATGTTGATAAAAAGCAACATCTGATAACAAAAACACTGATGGCATGCCAGATTAACTAATGAGGGGAGTGAAAGAAATGAGGTATCAGACCAAACAAAGAGCTGAAAGAAATCACACCTTTTGCTGCTTACCAGTTAATTTCTCTGTCTTGCACTGAACCATTCCACAGGCAGTCGACACTGCAGAGTAGTGATGACGATAAGGAAAAGGCAGCAAAATAAGAGGAAATAAAATGTTAACGAATTTACAGTGAGATCCATAATTATTTAGACTATGACAATTTTTGTAATTTTTCCTGTGTACACCACCACGGTGGATTTGAAATCAAACCATCAAGATCAGATTGAAGTGGGAGACTATGTGTAAAACTGGCTGCAATTCCTAAACAGTTAATGCAATTCTTTTGTCAAACCACTTGAATTAAAGCTCGAAGTCTGCACTTCAATCATATTTTGATTGTTTAATTTAAAATCCTCTGTGGTGGTGTACAGAAGAAAAATTACAAAAAAAAACTGTGTCACTGTCTAAATACTTATGAACCTTACTGTACATGCACCAATGTCTATTGTTTCATTTTTGTATCATTTTATTAAAGCAAAGTATCAGTTTCTTTAATCTTCATGACTACTCAAAATTTAAAAAAATCTTTTTAACATTTTTGTTTTAAAATTTTAAAAACAGAAACATTTACTCAAGTTCCAGTCAGAAACATATTCAGTTTGAAATGTTAATTCAGTAATTACAAAATTTAAAGCACACATCAAGCTAATATTACTGTTAACCACTCAAAGGAGCAGGTTAGTTCCTGACATGTTTATAGACACCTATACAGAAAAGAGACAAAAAAGTGCTCTGTCTCATCTAAACGTACAGTAAATCTTAGTTTTATTCATTGGTCTTGTATGACTTATATGTCTTTACTCATCAAAGTGTCCCTTTCTTATATTTCTCAACATATTTTCTTGATTCCTAATTGTTTTGTATGAGAAAAATGCAAAAGGAGCCACTTTAGTGAGTATACCATAGAATGAGACATTTAAGTCTAATGAGGCATACAACAGAGATAAACATTTGCTGTATTTTTTTTTCTATTTCTTTTTCTTTAGGCGTGCTGTCTCAGCTAAAGGGGGATGAAGTTGCTGTAATTATGTGCACTGCAAGCCCCTTAAACATATATTGACCCCCAAGTATAGGAAAGGTCCTCCCACGTACAATATGCAGAGCAACCTTAAACAGTTGCTTTCAACGCTTTGAATTTGTTATTTCTTTTTGTGTTGCCTCTTTTTGCTGCTTTTCTTTGAACAGTCATTTGTAATGTAAATTAGTTCTCTTGTTTGTATTGTTTGCTGCAGAATGTGTTGTGCCAATACTGAGTAATAATGCACTTGAAATAATACTTGACTTGACTAGAAAAATTATCTTCCTAGTTTGAACAAACCATTTGTTGTTGCCACTGGGAGCGTTTTGCTGTGCGGCGCTGTGGCTGGCGCCTGCACCCTGAACGGGGTTGTCTGTCATCACTCTGATGATGTACAGCAGACAGGTGAGCAGTTTGAGGGAGAAGTTGAACACACGGATCCTAAGGCCTAAAAGCAAAAGAAAGGGATGCATTTTGTAAATGAAATTTATTGTGACATACAACAGAGGCAGCATCATGTGAGCCTACATTTAAACTGGATTAAACACAGCAATAGCAAACTCATGGGAATTTCCACTCATGTTAGATTTTCCATATGTATCTGGGTCTTTTTATCATTTAATTATGCAACAGTTAGTGTCAGGATGTGAGGACATGCTTGTACCATCTACGTACTTGATCTTTGGTTTTTGATGAAGAAAAGCTTCAGACGCTCCTTGAAAGTGTTTTCATTCACATAAAACTCTACCTGCACCCTAAGAGGTAAGAGGAGGAGAAGGACTGTCACACAAGAATCAGCAGCATAAACAGGGACATGAACATGTTCCTTTCAAAATGAAGATTGCAATACAGCATGAATATTCATTACACTGTTTTTGTAATTATCTGCCTAAGGAGTTAGGTAATTATCTGTCTCTGATTTAGTTCCCGATTACAAGGCAGGATTTCTGTAGGCCAAACAGCTTGAATTAAAGATGCCAAAGAGCAGCTAGTATGGAACATCATTTTACCCAGAAGAGAAGTTAAAAGAGAAATAAGGCAAATGTTTTCAAATTTAAAATAACAAGATTGTACTTAAATGTAAAAAAGGATCATTAACTAAATAAATCAATGGTGTAAAAAAGCAAGTTTTCACTACACTCTTTCCATGTCTTCTGACTATAGTTTGAAATGCTAAACTGAAAATTTTTTGACAGAAAATGGAAAATCCAGAGGGATAACAGGGACATTTTAAGGATATATATACTATATGGACAAAAGTATTGCTAAGCACGTCTTAGCCATTGAATTTAGGTGTTTCATTCAGTTCTATTGCCACAAACAATTGTGAAAGAATGTGTCATTCTACAGAGCTCACTGTATTCAAGCATGGTACTGCAATAGGATGTTACTGTTGCAACATGTTAATTCATTAAAATTATTCTCTCCTAGCTATTTCACGACAAACTGTAAAGTGGAGTTATTGCAAAGTAGAAGCATTAAGGCCCTGAAGCAACTCAGCCACATACTAAACCACATACAGTTATAGAGTGCCGAGATTCAAAGCGCATAAATGTCACCAGCTTCTGCTGAATCAATAGTTGTAGAGTTCCAAGCCTCTTCTAGCATTAACATCAGCACAAAAACTGCACCAAGAGCTTCGTGGGATAGGTTTCAACGGCCAAGTAGCTACACACACTAGACTCTTAATCGGTGGTGACACAATCTGTGGAGTGATGAATCGTGCTCTTCTATCTGGAAGTCTGACGGATAAGTCTAGGTTTGGTGAATGCCAGGAAAACACTACCTGCTGGACTACAGGGTGCCAACTGTAAAGTTTGGTGCAGGAGGGATAATGTTCTGGGAAGGTTTTTCTGGGGCTGGCCAGGGCACCTTAGTTCCACTGAAGGGACATCTTCAGCTTGCCAAGACTTTTTGGGCAATTCATTCCTTACAACTTAGTAGGAATAGTTTGAGAAAAAACCTTTTTTGTTCTGGTGTAACAGTGGCCCAGTGCGCAGTGCAAGGTCTGTAAAGACAGGGTTGCATGATTTTGGTGTGGAAGAACTAACTGGCCTACACAGAGCCCTGACCTCAATCCTATCTAACACCTTCGAGGAGAGTTAGAACAGAGATTGCGGTTCAGCCCTTCTAGTTCAGCATCAGTGTCTGACCTCACAAATGCTCTTTGGTATGAATGGGCAGAAGATCTTACAGACACACTCCAAATTCTTGTATAAAGCATTCCCATAAGAGTGGAGGCTATTGTGCAATGGGGAGGAAATTAAATCCATATTAATGCCTATGAATTCCTGGTGGGGATGCAAGCCCCTCTCACCATGGACAGTTGCGTCAGGAAGGGCATCCGGAATAAAAACAACTGCCAAATTACCAATGCGGATTAATCCACTGTGGTGACCCCTTGGGAAGCAGCCGAAGGTACATGTCATAAATCCTCATGTGAGTGTAATGTATACGCAGCCCAATACTTCTGTCCATATAGTGTATATGGTATAAGCATTTATGGTGGAAGGTTTTTTTGCATGTGACATAGGCCAGTGGCTCTCAAAGCACAGTGTACAACCCATGGAAAAGCTGTCTGTAATAAAATTTGCTCTTAATCATAATGTAGTGCTGTATCATTAAAACTGCCATACAATAGATGGGGATCATTTATTTCAGTAACACAACGACTGTGTCCATTTCTCCCTATTTATCTCTGAGCCAGCAGACACTGATATAATTGTAATATAATACAATATTATATAATCCAAATCACTCAAGTAGTAAAAGCAGTTCCTACTTTTTAAAAATCAATGTAGTTTGGCTTATAGGTCAAACTAGCTGGTGAGAATGGAGAAATATTTGAGTCAGTCCACATTGTTAAGAAAATCTTCTCCCCTGTGGAGCCACTGGCTCCCAAGGGGCTGGACCTTTGACCAGCTGACAAATGTTGAAAGGCAACCCAAAATGGAGAAAGATTACTCTCACATCCAAACCTATGTCTAATTTATCACAAATTAACCTAATAAACATTTCTTTGGACTGAGGGAGGAAATCAGACCACTCAGAAGAAACCCCACAGGCAAAGGAAGAACACATAAACTCCACACAGAAAGGCCCAATGGGATCAAGTGGTTCAAAGGTAACCTTCTAGCTGTGAAGCAACACTGCCAGCTAACCAAGCACCGACCCTTTCCATCTCATAATTTTCATTTTTGCTTTGTGTTTACAAACTGCTGCTTCACAATATCACATTGGTCATTTCAACGTCTTCTTTTTTCACTTTCCTTTTTCAGAAGGTACTGAAAAATAACACAACAGAAGATTAAACTAAATTCTGGCTAATGTGATCCACATAGAGGAGCACCTATCACCTCACAACTTCTCAATGCTTCATCATTCAGATCCATGAGAGCATTACTATATTATAAATGATTACTTGTTACTATTTTTTCTTGTTTTTCTCCTTGATTGTATGCATTTTTAGAATAAATGGCAACGCAAGTGAGCCCAAACTTTCCAGCTGTGATAAGTACTAATGGCTAAAATATGATTTCATAAAATGTTTACACTGAGACAACACTTGTGCAAAAAGACAAAGCAAATCACAAAGGGAGAGCAAGCGGAAACTGAAAAATCAGCTCCTTTGATAGTTATCTTGGCAAGGCAAGAAGAATCTTTACTGTTGATGTGCAGCACTATCGTCTACAGTGCTGATTTCTGATGAGAGTGCACACATGAATAAATGATGAGAAAAAGAGCAAGCATGAGAGAGGTTAACAGAATTTCAGAAAGGGTAAAAAATTGTAAGGCTTGGCTGAGGCTGCTGCATTAATCTCAGGTTTTGGCTTGTGCCTGAAAGGATCACAGTGGAAAGGAAAAGGCAGTGTGGGTTGTTGGATGCAGCACTAAGACGGCTATTTCAGGTCTGCACGACAGTAAAACTCCATCGCAGCGGCGGAAACTCTTCAGGGATGAAACCGAGAGAACTCCTCTGCAATGAGATCTGAAAACATTTGCCACATCTGGCCAGCAGCAGGACAGGCATGGGCTCTGGGGGTAGAACACTTCAAATGAGAGCTTTGCTGTCATATGTGAGAGTCCTACAGATTGCTCCGGCTGTCTGTCTTTGTCTGTCTGTCTCACCCTTCCACCCACACACAGCGTACATAGGCCTAATGGGTACAAGTAATGACCCTTAATCAGCTCCTGTTGAGCACACAATTACTATCTGAAGTGGTCGGACATTAGTCATACTGCGGTGTCAGGTCGGAGTTTCATGCAATAAGACGCTTTGGGAGCAGTTAGACCTTTTAACGCGACAAAACTGAGGCTGAGCAAGTTTTCTGAGTTCAGTTATTTTACAGCCTTTTATTAGATCAGAGCGCCTCAAAATGCTCATCAAGAACAGAACCTGCTGTTTCTAATGCAAAAAAGCCTTTCAGTCAATTGACACAAAATCTATGGATTGATATGCAAGTCCCCAAGCAAAAAGTACCCAAAATATCTAATTCTCAGCTAATGGGATGCTTTTCTCTTTTATATGACAGTACACTGACTAAAAGAATGCAGTGATAAATGGAGACAAAGCATTTCAAATTACAGCAAAAGCAAATCAGTTAATAAGTCATAAATCAATAAACAGGGCAATGCTTGTGCTTCTAAACAGACACATTTGCATGTTTTCATGATTAAAGGTCTTTCGATTTTGGATTCGTTAAAAACTTGCAAACTGTGAGTGGAGATTGTCACGCTGTAAAAAAACGTAAAGACGTGTTTGAGCATATAATAATCCAATCGTTAAGTGTCAGATCTACTTTATATTGCAGCAGGCGTGTCCGTGCGTAAAGGTTCAGGTTTCCTAAAAAAAAATAAAAAGGAAGTTTTGGGAGCGCTTATCAAACTGCTCAAACAGCGCATGTTGTTCGCTTCTTCCCCGACTTTCTTCATCTGTGAATATATCTAATAACTGCAGTTAAAAATAATGCCTTGCACAATAATACCCCCCACCACCCCCGCCTCTGAACCAGCGCGTCCACTGATATTAGGACATCGTGCGCACTTCGGAGGAAAACTTGTCTCCGTTCTGTGTGGCCCTACCTCTGCCCAGCGTCACTACCAATGGGGTCCGACCTCCAAGAGCCCACAGATGGACTGATCCAGGTTGGGATGAGGATCTCCGGATCCATCGTGCAGGACACCTGTAGCTGCGTCGTGCAAACACTCCTAATTCCAACAGATGACCAGCGCGCCTCACTGCAGCTCTAAAATACTACAGCACTACCTGAGTCTGTCGGGTGATGAACTGATTTTTAGCTTTAATTTAAGAAATAACATACAAGAACGTGAAGATTAGAAATACTGTGTTTGATTGATCTTTTATTTTCGGATGCTTATTGAAATATTTTTAGAAATATATAGCCGCGACCGCTCTCTTTTTTTTCCTCTTTGCGCGGGCCTGTTGCCACAGCAACGTCGCTTTGACAGGAATAACCCTGCCTGCTGCTGCTGATGCTGCAGCATGGTCCTCTCCAGCAGCTCTGCAGCCCCTGACAAAGATGTAAACATTCACTATGACACCCTGGAGGAATGGTTCGAGGATCAGCTGTAGATGGACACAGATTTGCCTCTATTTGCTGCTTGCATGTGGCTTATTATCAGCTCATTAGAAGCAATAAGTAAAGTTTTCATGACTTGTAGCTTGTACAGTAAACACACAAGGTGGTAACTTTGCTCTGAGGATGTGGGGGCTTTGGGACATAAATAACAACAAGAAAAAACACTTTTCTTAAATAAAAAAAAGCAGACAGTGCAGACAAAAAGAAAATCAAGAGGACTGCTCTGTCTGTCATCCTCTCTTCTGTCTCCCGCCTTTTTGTCTTCACTAAATTTGCGAAGTCTGAAGTACTAATTTATAGATGACCTCCTCCATGAGTCAGTGCTTTTGAAAATAGAGGAAAAGGCCATCCCACTTGAACCCCTTTTCGCCCACACTGGTACAGCCACTCAGTGTGGCTTTCTGAGTTACACGTAAACACTCGTACACCACAGCTTCTACCTGTAAAATATTTCATATTATTCTGCACCACAAAGTTTAGCTTATAAAATGTTAAACCAGGAATGGAATAATTATGGCATTTAAAATGGGAAAAATTTAAAATGGGAAATCAACTTAAATAACAGAAAGATGGCAATAATGTCAGTTCAGCTAAGGCTGATATTTTGCCAGTACTTAACGTTTTCTCTCCTACATGCCCACCTTTTAGAAAGGAAGCTTTGAGTCTTGGATAATTCCTGGGCAGATGTGACAAGTGACATTTGCACGTTCAGAGACAGCGCTTGACCACTGAAAATCAAACCTGAAGCATCAGTCACCTATAAACAAGACTATCTCCTGGGGACAGCAGGTGGGTTCATTTGCAGGGACAGAACATAAAAATGATAACCACTGCTTAAATAGAAGCTGGAATGGTTTGCACCTTTCTCAAAGAGAAAACTGCGATCGCTGTGAGGACAGCTGGAGAAAAGGTCATTCTTGACTAAAAGCATTGGCAGAGCTTGTTGTTTTTCCTTATCAAATAAAGCAGATATGACAAATATTACAAATGATCCTGCAGTTGGAAAGGCTTGCTGATGCTGATGCTATCACTTCTAAAATTACATCTAATCAGAACTCTCCATTGGTCCAGTTTGAGCACGCTGAATATGCACTGAATAAATATCTTAAGAAAAAGAAAACATTTATTTCAAAACTAACTGCTCTAGAGCCTTTATTTTGACTATCTTATGCTGTAGTAACAGAAAAGGGACACTTTTATTTTTTGAGTTTTTGTTTAGACTATGGAAGGTGCAGGTCTTGATAAATTCCCTGCAGAAGCAAATGTTTTTAGTCTCAGGATGGAAACCAGTGGAGCAGATCTCAGAAAAACAGAAGCAGACTGCTACTGATCATGTCTATCAAGCACAGATGCTGCAGCAGAGTAGAGAGCCGAAGGCAAAAGAGGAAAAGTATGGATGAAGAATGACAGAAAGACCAATGGAGAGATTTCATTTTAAATTCCGACTGTGAAGTAGGTCACAATGTTGTTGCTGAAAAAATGTGATTCAAGTCAAACTTCTTTAATCTTCAAATATATGCACAAACACCTAGTTTTTTTTAATAACTTCTCTACATAACTACTTTCAAAAACTTCCCTCTTATTCAGCACCATGGACAGCACCCAAACTGTCATGTTTCTGGCCCCTTTTAAGGCTGAAAATCCAAAGCACACCATTTACACTGGAAAAAAATGGGAACACTTCAAACAACGCTACTGTATGCTTAGTCTGCAGGGGGTAAACACTGGTAAACACTCCATGAACAATGCCTTTACAGCAACTGCAAACAGTGCGTCAGAGGTGAATCAAGTGTGGTTGAATTCCAAATAACTGTATTTGAGAGGGGTAAAAAAATTAAAAAAGAGGTCTAGCAATCAGCATGCTTGATAAGGAAAAGCAACATGAGGAGATGACCAACAGAGCTGTAATGAGGTCAAATTGTGTGTGGTATTGGTCAAAATAAAATGTTTTTTTCTCATATATCTAAGGGCAGTCACAAACAGAACAGAGATAACTTACACAAAATGCAAACAAGTGGAATCAAACACGAGCAACAGCAGTAGCCACTTAAACAGGAGGAATAAAATGAGCTGTTTCATTGTAGATGTATCTGCAATATACTTATTTTACTTCCATGTATACTGCTTCAAAATATGCTATGGAGGCTAATGATTATCATAAATTAATCTGCCTGTGTCAGAAAATGGTGCACAAATGCAAAGATATTCAATAACTATTGCATAAAGTAAAGTGGAAATACAAATGTTCACATTTGGTGGGATGAAAGCAATACATTTTCAGCATTTTTGTTTAAAATTTACCATTAGTTATTTTTGAGGACAACTTATTAATTTAACTAAAATGTGTCCACTAATTAAGTCAACTGTTATCCTTGATTGCTGAGTGAAAACTAGTTAGCATGTGATGTTAACTAACAGTTAACAATTCACTGAAAGTAAAGTAATATGGCAAAACAGCTCAACATATTGGAAAAACAGATAATATAGTTAGATAATAGTATCAAATAAATACTGCAGCAGCTGAAATTAATAGCAAAACAGGGATAAAGACCTGACATAAAACAGCTAAAACTGAACTGTATAAATAATTTGCTAAAAAATTGGAAAAGTACGACAAAGGTCAAGTTTAATGGACAAGTAGCTTACATACAATATATGGACAAAAGTATTGCCTCACACCTCTTAATCACTTAATTCAGGTGTTTAATTCAGTCCCATTGACACAGGTGTATAAAATCAAGCACCTAGCCATGCAGTCTTTGGAAGTATTCCTCAATCAACTGTAAGTGGTATTATTGCAAAGTGGAAGTGTTATGTAACCACAGAAACTCAGCCAAGTTTTAGAAGACCATGTAAAGTTACAGAGTGGGGTTGCCAAGTGCTGAGGTGCATAGTAAATAAAAGTCACAAACGCTCGGCTGACTCAATAACTTCAAAGTTCCAAACCTCCATTAGCATTTATATCAGCACAAAAACTGTTGGTTGGATAAGTTTGGTGTGTGAGAACTTGACTGGCCTGCACAGAGCCCTGACCCCAGCCCCATCAAACATCTTTGGGATGAACTAGAATGGAGAATGTGAGCAAGGCCCTCTTGTCCAGCATCAGTGTCTGACCTCACAAATGCTCTTTTGGATGAATGGGCAAAAATTCCCACAGACGGGGGTGTCTACAAAATCTTGTAGAAAGCCTTCCAGAAGCGTGGAAGAAATTATAGCTGCAAAGAGAGCACCAACTCTATATTAATGCCTGTGGATTTAGAAATGTATGTCACAAAAGCTCATGTAGGTGTAATGTGTAGGTAGCCAATACTTTTGTCTATATAGTGTAGGTAGTTAAATGTAACAAATAAATGGTGCAATAGTTCGAATTAATGGTAAAACAAGGATAGACAGCTGAAATAGTAAAATAATAGTAAAATAGTAAAACTACGACCGATCAAGGTAACCAGTTGAAATAATTTGATAAAAGTAAATAGCAATTAACAGATGGCAAAAGTGCAAAAATTTACCTAACAAACAGTCAAAATACTAAGCTGAATGCAATGGATACATAAAAAAATTGCTAAAATCGGTGGATAAACAGTTGAAATAGTACCTATATCACCTGTTAGAAAGGCTATAAGCTGATATATCTCTTACAACTTTACAAATGTCTCAGTTTTCACCATCAGTGAAACCAACAACAGTTTCTTCCTACTTGTTCCTGTTTCTGACCATGTCAAACACCACTTCTCAGCCAAATTTTTGTGAGTTACAGTTTTTGTCACATCCATGCTGTTTTCTGCCTACCTGTCATCATTTGGGAAGCTCTGGTCCCCAAGGAGCAGGTCTCTGAAGCGGAAACGGGGCGGCAGCGGAGGCACCTCACTCTCTAGCTGTTCCATCTTAAGGGTGGAGATGTCTAAGATAACCCCAGAACTGTGACTGCTGCTATTAGTCTGGAGTGGTGCTGAAGATGAGCTGGAGAAGGAAGATTAGAAAAGTAAAGAAGTGGAAAGGAGAAAAAAATTGAACTGTGAAAAAGCGAAGGAAGCTGGAGTAGGCAATATTGAAAGGGAACATGAAGCACAAGGAGTAGGAGAAGAAGCAAAAAAAGGTAAACAAGGGATGGAAAAGTCCAGATTATGGGGTTTTACAGGATGGCCCAAGTATGGATTCAAAAAATAAAACAAAATAGATAATGTTCCTAATTTACACTCTATATCATATTTTAGTCCAGAAAAACCTGTACAATGAACTTTGTAACCAAAATCTTTTTCTGTTTACACTTTGTGTAATGAAGAACTAGGCAACATATGTTCACCTGAAGCACCATACATTCTGGCTTCTTCACTATCCCGGGGCAGATGGAGGAACAGACTAAAATGCAGCTATTTTGTGATAAGTTTGGCATAAAAGCAGAAATTAGCATGCATTTGATGCTATGTAGCTCCTAAGGTACTGACAAACTATAGAAGAGTGAACAGACTGCTTTCCACCGCCTGTTTCCAGACAAGGATCAAGGTGCCAGAAATGGAAATTTAAAGACGACAAGAATCAGTGCCCTTCATATCTGCCATTCAATTTGGAGTGGACTGGTTTCAACTAGTGGTGGAAAGTACTTTTCCTCTTCTTTTCAACCCTCATTGACCCTCTCGGAATGCACCAGTTTTGTCATGCGACCCCTTGAAAGAGACACAACCTCTTTCAATGCAGGGGATGCACTTGTACTGGTGTATTTTTACATTGTTGTACAAGAACTTCCCTTTTTCAAATCATCCAAGAGTCCTCCTGCCACTGGTTTCAACATATCACTCAGCTTCAAGCCCACATCATTCATTTTATGAATGATGTTTACGAATCAGTACAGATTCATAACTTGGATTAAACTTGATCTCAACCCATGAAAAATGTTCTACAACTGCTATGTTTTTCTGAATGGCTGCAGATGATGAGACACCTCCCCAATGTGCAGCCTGAAAGCCTGAGTAACATGCAAAAGTTAAATACAGTATAGAGGGATTTTACCTTTACCGCTGGAGAAGATGATGTGAGAAGATGAACTGATTCTGCCACTTGAAGAAATGAGATGAATTAGAAACCCCAGTGTGAAGGGAATGGAGTGATTTATGTGGATGTCACAGCATGGATGAATGCTTTACATGTTTGCTTTTAATATTTGTTAAACTGTGAGCTGCTGGAAGTTTTGTTTTTGTTTTTTTACATCACCTCTGTTATTAAAATATTGCATCCTTTGATAGACTATGACTCATTTCAGAGTACTTATTAATTCAAATGAATGTGGTTTGTTGTGAAGATGGCCACTATTTCCAGGCTTTTAGAAGCTATCCACAAAACAGAATCACCACCACTGAGTTTGTCAGTTTGCTTTAGTCCTCTATTAACCTTGTCAAATGTATTGCATGATGAAGGGAATATTTCAGAATGTTTTTTTAAATCCATCCATCTAAACCAAATCCAGTCACAAAGTACACCGTTAAGAAATCATAAAATACTATGAAGCTTATGGCCTACTTATAAAAAGATGTTATTGTGGTTGAATTAATCACGTCTGGATATGTGTAATACACCTGTAAGGCTTCTATACACATTTCACAAGATTTTAATTTTTTGGGCCAAATGTAACAAAAAGGCGCATGGGTGTAAAGGCTAAAATATCCATTATCATTGTAGTAATGCAATCCTATCTACAGTAGATAATAGCTGTATGTCAACACTGAAAGCTGAGACAGCTCACCACTGAACAGCTGGACACACAACACTGGTGACAAGTAACACGCAGACAATGTATGGATGGGGAAAAAAACATGCAAACCCAACATATTCACAAACTGCACCGTCAAATTATTTACCAGGCATTTGAGAGATTTCCGGATTTTTTTTAACAATCAAGACACAAAACTGCATGCAAGTGTGTATTTTCAGGATAACTTTTAAATATATAAAGTGCATAGGATCCAACTTAACTACCCCTAATCTCACAGTGACTAAAGTTGGCCGGTTGGGACTACTTGTTGGTGTCTCTTGACTGTGTCTTCTCGATCCTCTTACCGTGGCTTGTGCTCGTTCACGGTCCCGTCATCGTTCACGAATGACTGATTCACGTAACATTCACTGCACATTGTGGCCGGAGATCCGGCGCTGCCGTCGGACTTGAGAGCTGCGGTGGTCGGCGTTGAGTCTCCCTTGGCGAAGCCGTCTTCCCGGGTTAATTGCATCGGAGGGCGATCTGCCGCAAAGGAGCGCACTCCCGGACAGAAAGATGCGCTTCTTTTTTAAAAAGTGATTGTATTTTTTCCCCCCGCTGTGCCCCTCTCACCTATTCAGGTGCATTTTGGAGGTGAGTTTGTGTCAGCCTACGCAGATACAGACACAATGTGACCACTGGCTGACGAACTCTTCAAATGGACCAGCTGAGAGACGCAAAGGGAGTCATCTGGCTGTCAGGGCCACACCGGACTGACAGCCAAAATGTGGAGGGAGACGCAGAGGACAGGTCTGCAGCAGCGAACATGACAGCTTTCCTTCTTGAGGTGCGGGTACACCTAATGGCATAACTGATGAATTATCACCCAACTCTTGATGAAGAGTGTGTGAGAGAGATTAGCACCATCTGTTGGAGGCTCAAAGTCTCCTCAGGGACTCCCAACAGACGCCAGAATAAAAGCTGAAATGGGAACATTAACATTTAGGCAAGGGCACAAGAGATCAGCTCTTTTCAGCCTTATACAGAGTGCTGTAGAAAAAAATCACCACAGAGCTGAAGCAACACTTAGATACAAAGTACATATTTAATTAACAGCTTCAAGGGGTTACTATTTATTGAACTATCAAGAGCAATGCAAAGGTCTGTTTGGGGTCCTAGGCAAAAATGCATGGCGTTCATCAATATTCTGTTATAAATAATCTGTTTAACAGTAACATGTTAATAATGTTAAATTTAAAAAAAAGCTTTCGCTTTATAGATTCAGAATTCCTCAAATTAAACTTTTAAATCTTCTCCTTGGGCTTAGTTTTCACTATTCATGGTTTACTATTTACCTTTCATTCAGTAGGGACAACCCAGTAGTTTCAATACAGAGGATTAAACTTATGTATTGGAGCCTGTACTGGCTACTTAGGATTTCACATGATAAAAATGTACAGTTTTCAGCATCATAAACCACTAGGCTCACACTATAGATATGGGAAATACAGTAAACACACACACACACACACACACACACACACACACACACCACTGCATTTACAACATAAATATTTACACCAGGGGTGTCAAACATACGACCCTCCAAAGAGTCCAATCTAACCCACTGGATTTCTTTTTTACTGACAAAGACATCGCCCCATGGCCAGTCATATTCCACAGTTAGAAAGATGTTTTTGTGTTTTTTATTGTTGCAATTTAGTGTCCCCCGTAGTGAGATGGTTTACGCATTTGCCTTATGAGCGAAAGGTCCCTGGTTCAGTTCCAGGTGGGGACACAAGCTCCTCTCACCAGAGGGCTGGATTAGGAAGGGCATCTGGTGTAAAACCTCTGCCGTATTACCAATGGGAATTAATCTGTTGCAGTAACCCCTTGCGGAGAATACAAGGGAGCAGTTCAAAATACATATTGTTAGAATTCAATTTAATAACCGAAGTTCCTTTTTTCAGAATTTAAAATGATTTTTTCTTTTTTTTAACAAATATAGAACATTTTCTGTGATTTCAGATAATTCAGATAATGTGGGCCCCCAAGCTGTTGCCCGACTTGCCTGGTGACAAGCGATGCCTCCAAGCACTACCTATTTGTATTGTATACTTGCTATTTATTGTGTGATTTAGTATATTGTTTATATAGTACAGTGATGTCAAAATACTATTAGCCAAGTAAAAGGCCTGCATTCAAAAGTGCAAAAATAGTACCAGCAAATTCCATGTGAATGTGCTTAATATATGAATATAGGAACTTTATTGATGTAGCTGGTTAATAGGTTGCCAAAAAAAAATAAATCTTAAGGGTTGTGAGTTAATACAGGCTTACAGTAAAGAATTCAATGAATAAAGTTTAGACACAAAACTCTGGTTTTTAAAACGTTATCTAATTTATGTTGTATTAGTGAATTACTGTATTTTCCTTAAGTAGTACTCTCAACACATATGAACTGGCATGATTAATACAATAATAACATTTTAACAGTTTAACAGCAACCAAGATGGTCCCATGGCAAGATATTGTGGCAAATTCACAAATATAAAAACAAATCCAACCATCCATCCATCCTTAAGAATATTTGTTTCCCTCAGACAACCAAAATATCTCAGATCCCCCCCCCCCAAAAAAAACCCCCTTT